>CM038144.1:271681146-271869249 GCA_021437245.1 Aegilops speltoides | reverse complement strand
ACTCCTTCGGTACATCAAAACTCATAAACTCATAATATAATTGTCATCGAAACCTTAAGCATAGCGGACCCTACGGTTCGAGAACAATGTAGACATGACCGAGACCGTCTCGGTCAATAACCAATAAGCGGGACCTAGATGCCCATATTGGTTCCTACATATTCTCTGAAGATCTTTATCGGTCGAACCACATAACACATCGTTGTTCCCTTTGTCATCGGTATGTTACTTGTCAGAGATTTGATCGTCGGTATCAATACCTAGTTCAATCTCGTTACCGACAAGTCTCTTTACTCGTTCATGTCGCCATCTCATAACTAACTCATTAGTTACATGCTTGCAAGGCTTAGGTGATGAGTATTACGAGAGGGCCGAGAGATACCTCTCCAGAGCAATCGGAGTGACAAAACCTAATCTCGAAATATGCCAACTCAACATGTACCTTGGAGACACTGTAGTACTCCTTTATAATCACCCGATTACGTTGTGATGTTTGGTAGTACCCAAAGTGTTCCTCCGATGGCAGGAGTTGCATAATCTCATAATTCTGAGGAACATGTATAAGTCATGAAGAAAGCAATAGCAACATACTAAGCGATCAAGTGCTAAGCTAACGGAATGGGTCAAGTCAATCACATCATTCTCCTAATGATGTGATCCGTTAATCAAATGACAACTCTTTTGTCCATGGCTAGAAACATAACCATCTCTTATAAGCGAGCTAGTTAAGTAGAGGCATACTAGTGACACTATGTTTGTCTATGTATTCACACATGTATTATGTTTCGGTTAATACAATTCTAGCATGAATAATAAACATTTATCATGAAATAAGGAAATAAATAATAACTTTATTATTGCCTCTAGGGCATATTTCCTTGATCTCCCACTTGCACTAGAGTCAATAATCTAGTTCACATTACCATGTGATTTAACACCAATATTCATATCGTATATGATTAACACCCATAGTTCACATCATCATGTGACCAACATCCAAAGGGTTTACTAGAGTCAATAATCTAGTTCACATCGCTATGTGATTAACACCCAAAGAGTACTAAGGTGTGATCATGTTTTGCTCGTGAGAGAAGCTTAGTCAGCAGTGCATCACATTGAGCCGTATGTATTTTACAAATAATTTATGTCACAATGCTCTGCGGAGCTACTCTAGCTAATTGCTCCACTTTCAATATGTATCGGTTGAGACTTAGAGTCATACGGATCGGTGTAAAGTTTACCTTGATGTAACTTTACAACAAACTCTTTTATCACCTCCATAATCGAAACATCTCCTTAGTCCTTACTAAGGATATTCTTGACCAATGTCGATGATCTACTCCTAGATCACTATTGTCTCTCTTGCCAAATTAGAGCAAGGTATACAATAGGTGCAGTACATAGTATAGCATACTTTATAGAACCTATGGTGAGGCATAGGGAATGACTTTTCATTCTCTTTCTATTTTACTGCTTTGTGGTGGGTTTGAGTCTTTACTCAATTTCATAGCTTTGCAACAAGGCAAGAACTCTTTCTTTGTTGTTCCATTTTGAACTATTTCAAAATCTTGCCAAGGTATGTACTTATTGAAAATCTTATCAAGCGTCTTGATCTATCTCAATAGATCTTGATGCTTAATATTAAGTAGCTTCCTTGAGGTCTTTTCTTTTAAAGAACTCCTTTAAAACACTCCTTTATGCTTCTGAGAAAAATTCTACATCATTTCGATCAACAATATGTCACTCACATATACTAATCGGAAAAGGCTGTAGTGCTCCCACTCACTTTATTGTAAATCTGAGGCTTCATCGTAAGTCCATATAAAACTATATGCTTTGATCAACTTATCAAAGTGTATATTCCAACTCGAGATGCTTGCACGTCCATAGATGGATCATTTGGAGCTTGCACATTTTATTAGCACCTTTAGGATTGACAAAACCTTACGGTTGCATCATATACAACTCTTCTTTAATAAATCCATTAAGGAATGCAGTTTTGACATCCATTTGCGATTTCATAAAATGTGGCAATTGCTAACATGATTGAACGAGACTTAAGCATCGTCTGAGTGAGAAAATCTCATCGTATTCAACACCTTGAACTTGTTGAAAACCTTTCTCAACAAGTCGAGCTTAGTGAACGTAATACTACTATCGGTGTCCGTCTTCCTCTTGAAGATCCATTTATTTAACATGGCTTGCTGATCATCGAGCAAGTCAATCAAGAATCCCCAAAAATTTTTTTTTAAAAAAAATTTTTCAAAAAAAACCCTTTCCGGCCCTTCCCACCCAAAAATCCAAAAAATTTGGATTCCCCTTTAAATAATTTTTGGGTTTTTTAAAAAGATTGGGAAAAAATTTGGAGGGTTTTTTTCCCCCCCTTTTTTCCCCTTGAAAAAATTTTTTAAAAAAAACCTTTTGGGTTTGGGGAAGGGGGGCTTTGGGGTTTGGGCCCTTGGGGAATCCCCTTTTTTCCCCATTTTTAACAAATTTTTAAACCCCCCCCCGGGCCCCCCGGGGGGGGGTTTTCCCCCGGTTTTTGGGGCCTTTTTGGTTTTCCCCGGGCCAAAGGGGTTTTTAAAAAAACCCCCCGGGAAAGGAATTGGGGAAAGGCCCCCGGGGGTTTTTTTTTTTTAAAAAAAAAAAGGGGGGAAAAAAATTTTTTTGGGGGGCCCCCTTTCCCCCGGGGGGGGGGGGGTTCCCAAAAAACCCAAACCCCAAAACCCCCTTTAAAAAGGGGGCCCCCCCCCCGGGGCCCTCCCCCCCCCCCCCGGGGGGGGGGGCCCGGGGGTCCGGGGGGCCTCCGGGGGGGCCCCCGGGGGGAAAAACCCGCGGGGGGTTTTTGGGGGTGCCGGGTTTTTCCCCCGGTTTGGGGGTTTTTTTTTTGGGGGGGGGGGTTTTTCCCCCTTACCCCCCTTTTTTCCCCCCCTTTTTTCCCCCCCCCCTTTTTAAAAAAAATTTTTTTTTTTTCCCCCCCCTTTTCCAAACCCCCCGGGGGGTTTTTTTTAAAACCTTGTATCAAATACTCGGGGGCTACTATAAACTCTAGTAAGGCACACATCAATAATCTGTATATCAAATATACCCTTGTTCACTTTGCCATCCTTCTTATCCACCAAATATTCAGGCAGTTCCACTTCCAAAGACCATTTCCTTTGCAATTAAGCACTTAGTTTCAGGCTTTGGTTCAGCTTTGGGCTTCTTCGCGGGAGTGACAACTTGCTTGTCAATCTACTTGAAGTTCCCCTTTCTTTCCCTTTGCCCTTTTCTTGAAACTAGTGATCTTGTCAACCATCAACACTTGATGCTCTTTCTTGATTTCTACCTTCGTCGATTTCAACATCACGAAGAGCTCGGGAATCATTTTCGTCATCCCTTGCATACTATAGTTCATCACGAAGTTCTACTAACTTGGTGATGGTGACTAGAGAACTCTGCCAATCACTATCTGTAGGATCGAAAGTATGTCTAGAGGGGGGTGATTAGACTACTTGACAATATAAAAATTTAGCCTTTAGATAAAGACAAGTTTTTGGCAAGTTCACAATGATGATCAAGTCAAGTATCACCCTACACATGCAATTCTAGAGTATAGGCAGCGGAAAGTAAATTGCACATGTAGTAAAGAGAGGTGGAGAAGAGCAAACGCAATTTGGAGACACGGAGATTTTTTCTCGTGGTTCCGATAGGTGGTGCTATCGTCAATCCACGTTGATGGAGACTTCAACCCACGGAGGGTAACGGCTGCGAGAGTCCACGGAGGGCTCCACCCACGAAGGGTCCACGAAGAAGCAACCTTGTCTATGCCATCATGGCATACGCCCACGGAGGACTAGCCTTACTCGGGGTAGATCTTCACAAGTAAGCGATCTCCTTGCCCTTACAAACTTCTTGGTTCAACTCCACATCTTGACGGAGGCTCCCAAGCGACACCTAACCAATCTAGGAGGCACCACCCTCCAAAAGGTAATAGATGGTGTTGATGATGATGAACTCCTTGCTCTTGTGCTTCAAATGATAATCTCCCCAACACTCAACTCTCCTCACCGATTTGGCTGTGGTGGAAGAAAGGATTGAGTGGAAAGCAACTTGGGAAGGCTAGAGATCAAGCTTCATATGGTGGGAGTGGGGCAACTTGATCTCAACACAAGGGTAGGTAGTTTTCTTCTCGAAAATGTAAGGTAGGAGTGGTAGTTCTTTCGATGGATCTCTCCACGAATGAAGAGGGGTGGAGGGTATTTATAGCCTCCACACAAAATCAACTGTTACACACATTTGACCAATCTCGGTCGGACCAAAGTTGACAACTCGGTGAGACCGAAAGTTCAAATCATGTGAGCGTTGGGATTTTCGGTGGGACCGAAAATACAATCTCGGTGAGTCCGATTCTTCCAAAGACTAGGGTTTGCCAATCTCGGTGGGACCGACTTCATCATCTCGGTGACACCGATTTGATGACGAAGGTTCTGAAGCTTGGCAACACTAGTTTCGGTGAGACCGAGTTCGAATCGGAAAATCCGAAATTTCTAGGGTTTGGCTATATGGTGAGGTGGTTCATCTCGGTGTGGTGAGTTTATGGAATCGGTGGGACCGAGATTACTTATGAGTGTATTATGGAAGTGAGAGTTGCGATAGTTTAGGAGATATATCACTAAGCACTTTGAGCAACCGGATCATTATCATAACCTCATCCCTTTTAATAGTATTGGCTTTCCTATAGACTCAATGTGATCTTGGATCACTAAACCAAAAATGGAGTCTTGAGCTTTTGCCAATGCTTGCCTTAGCATTTTGAGGGTCCACTTCTTGATCATTGCCATACCCATATCATTGAACTTTCTGAAATGATTCTCAAGAAATTATTAGTTCAATGATATATATGTTGTTATTAATTACCAAAACCACCCGGGATTAGTTGCACTTTCAATCTCCCCTTTTTGGTAATTGATGACAACATATAGATCAAAGCTTCGACAAATGATATAATCAATGAATAATATAAATCGCTTTGAGAAGTATGTGATAAGCAAGAGCTCCCCCTAAATTTGTGCATTATTTAAGATTTGCGTTTGAATGCAAATGCACAATCGATTAGGATCATGGGTCACTCTTCCATGTCACATACATCTTGGTGGAGCGCACAAAATGATAAGAATGAATAGCATGCACCCAATCACCAAGACATGAGTAAATGATCATACAAGATATGAATAGCATATGATAAGCATTAAGCACACATTAAGGCATAGTACGATCAAGCACTCATCCAAGTAGAGCAAACGTAGTATCAAACACACGGAATGTCTCGAAAATCTCAAAAGTATCTCAAAAAGACCGCAAATAAACGAAAGAGCAAAAGCGCAAAGACAAAGCACTCTCTCTCTCGAAGTCCTATGATCTATACAATTTCTCCCCCTTTGGCAACAAGTTACCAAAAAGTTCGAAAGGTATAGAGCTAAACGTCACTGGGGACTCTGCTGGCGGCTCCTGTCTGGGTTGATGGAGTTGAGATGGCTGCATCTGCAAAGGCTTCAGCTGATGTCTGTGGAGCTGGAGGAGTGGTCACTGGAGCTGGAGCTGGAACTGATGGAGCTGTGGGAGGTGCTGAGGCTGTAGTCCTGGTGTCATCCTTTGGAATAGCAGTGATCGGGTCTTGTGGGAACCGGAGCAGGGCTGTTCATAATCATCTGGACTAGGTCATCCTGCATCTCCTTCATGAGCTCTTCCTTCTCCCTCTTTGCTTCCTCGATATCTGCCTCAAGCTTGTTGTGGTGACTTGCACTTGATCGACTTGACATCGAGCATGGATCTTGTCTTCAACAATCCTCTCAAGACTCTCCCGAGACTACACAATCTTGGCAGGCGTTGTTCAATCCTCTGGTAGCTTCAAGGAGCTGCTCTCCAACACTCTTGGGTTTAGCTGCTGCTGCTGCTTGCTTCCTTCTCAGCTTTAGCTTTCTTGGCAGCTTCACTCTTTGCTTGACCTTCAACCGGCGTTGGGTCCTCCTCATCCATCACAACTTCATTGTCCTCATGCTCGGGTTGCGATGGCAAGTGTGGTCTATCCAACAAGTATGTGCCCGTGCCAAACTTGGCATTGATAAGCATCTGAATGTGCGGGCAAATCCACATGACCTCTTACAGTGCATTGCGGTCCTCTTGATAGTCTCAACTATCGGGTCCATCACCTTGAAAGGTGCCTTCGATCAAGTATATGCAGCATGTTGATAGAATACCCTCGATCATGCGATGATCTCGGACTTGGGCATCAAGGTATGCCTCGAATTGTGTTTGTGGTAGGTAGACCTGCTCGAGATGATACACCGAGCCGAGCTTCCAGATCTCCACATCCATAGCTGGTACCTCATTGTACATATTCTTCATAGATTCATGGTTCTTCTTGGGAATACCATAGACATCAACATCATCTTCTCTCTGCCTTTGGAGCATTCAGCGGGCTGCCCATTCTTCAACAGTTGAAGAGAATCTTTGGCCTTGATCATCCATGTGATCTTTCCATCCGGATAGAAATGAGTGTGGCATAGAATTGCATGATCATCTCATCATTCCAATCATGTCGACTTTTGACCAACAAACTCAGCAACACCACATGCGGTGAAGCTCTCATGCACATGTGGAAAGAAGTCTCTGTGCTCTTCACTGTCAATGTATGCCCAGTCAACATATCTAGTATCTGCAACAATGGGCTTCTTGTCCATCAGCACAGTCTCATAGAAGTCCTGCTGCTCTCTGGTGTGGAATCGTGGATCAACAGCAGTCCTTCTCCTCACAGCATATGGATCAGCTTGTCTCCATAGCCTGAGACCTTTATCCTTTCTTTCCTTCATGTTCTCAGCTCGAGGATGAGCATCATTGTGAATTGGCAGTTTCTGACAAAGTTTCAGCAGTACAGGTGCCTCATCATCTGACTCAGCTGGTGGCACATTATCTTTCTTCTTCTCTGAAGCTGGGATATTCTGACAGGTCTTCTTGGGCTTGGCAAAGCGAGGCTTGGCTTGAGCTGCCTTTCTTTGGAGCAGATGGCTTGGGCTTTGAAGGTGCTCCTGCCCTGATGGCATCACCCATGAACTTAGACTTCTGAGGAGGAGGCTGGGGTGCTTCCTCATCATCATCATCATCTGCTGCTTCATCATGCACAATCCTCTTCCTCTTGGAAGTTTTCTTCACCTTGCTTGAAGTTTCCTCTTCCATACTCAGCTTCTTGGCAACAGTGGATTTCTACACTTTACTGGTGCCTTTCTTGGTTTGCTGCCCTTGATGCTCTTTGGCAACAACTTTTCTCTTTGGCTTGGATGAGATCTCTTCCTCAGCAATAAAATCAGAATCTTCTTCATCAGAATTCCTCTTCTTTCTGGCCCTGGTGGCTGCAGGAGGCAAACCACTTGGTGTGCTCCTCTCACCATCATCTAAAAAGCTGCTGGCCTCAGGACTAGTGCCTGCCTCTGGAATTTCAGCAATTGGTGACTCAGACCTGTTCTGGCTGTCACTGGCATCTGACATGGCTGACAACCTGTGAATAGATTAGGTGTAGGCAGAGTAGAAGAGTTATCACAAACTGCAGAAGATTTTGCAAAAAAATGAGTTCAAATTTCAGTTTTAGGTTTTCACAGAATGCATTTCGGTCAGACCGAGTCTAAAATTCGGTGAATCCGAAGTGTCCAAACAGAACCATTCACACCACTTTCGGTTGGACCGAAATGGGTTTCGGTCTTGCCGAGAACACTAGGGTTTCACTAAATCCTCATTTCGGTCACACCGATTTGCACAACTCGGTTGGACCGAAAGGTGCAGTGCAATGGCCAGAGGCCAAATCGGTCATACCGAGAATGTAGAATCGGTCTCACCGAGATGTGTTCGGCGGAAACCTAACCCTAAAACTTTTACTCGAATTTCGTTCTAACAAACTAATCTGGTGTTAAGGAAGATCTCAAACGTGGCAAGATGCTAGGCAATCCAATCGTGCATAGAGTCGGAGATGGGAACACGAGAGGGATCGAAACTCACCCTAACTTGGTGGAGTTCCTCTACGGCGGCAACGGCGCGGAGAGAATGTCCGCTGACGGCGACGGAGACTGGGCGGGCGCCTGAAAGCGACGCCGGAGACGATCCGGAGACCACGGCGACGGCAGCAAGGGGTTTGGCAGCGAGGCGTTTTGAAGTAGGAATCAACGCGCGCTGCCCTCGGAGTATATATACCCCTTAGCTGTCGGTGGGACCGAGTTGTAAAACTCGGTGGCACCGAGATGGATAACTGCAGGCAGTTACTCACTTCGGTCACGCCGAAAAGTACAACTCGGTTTCACCGAGGTGAAAACCTAGATCAATCTAAGTGCTTTCGGTTGGACCGAGTTTGAGTGGGTTGGTCTAACCGAAATTACTTAGAAGGTTTTGGAAGTTTAGCCTTTGACGGATCGGTGGCTCCGAGTGCTCCTCACTCGGTGTGTCCGAAAATGACTTGTTCAAAGTTTGTGATATAAGCATGAATAGAATTTGAGACAAGAAAGCATAGATAGCTAGGGGAGGTACTTAGGCATTCTTGTCCATCCATTTGGTCAGAAAAATCCAAAAAGTCCAAAGCAACAAATGGATGTCCTCGAATGGATAAAATCATGCATCCAACATGCTCACACAATAAGATAGCAAATGAAATATGTGTCAAACATGCACAATCAAAACTCTAGCAACTAGCACACAATTTGTCGATGACTAGGTCATCTTTATATGAGTATATTGACTTAGGAGTCAAATGAGAACATTTGATCATAGGTCATACTCATCATTTAAGCACAAGTGGGGTTACCACTTTTACATAAAGCATTGATGTGTTCACATCATTTGAAGATGCTTTAGCTCAATTCTTTAGAGCAAAGCTCCCCCTTGATGTGAGAACCCCTTTTAAAGGGTCAAACTAACCTTGGGTTGTCGTAGAAGACTTCATGTAGATGTTGAAGATGTGGATGCTCAATGTTGATGAAGATCATCAAGAGTTGGGAGCGATCCTTTGGATTCGGGCACTTTCAATACCTACATGGGTTAGTCCCACAAGGAACAAACAAGGATATCCATGGACATAGATTGAAGTTCACAATGGATGATGTCCATGAAAGCAATGATTACCTTGTCCCTTGACTTACCAACAAGAGGGTTTGTGACTCCATGAACTAGTGCAAGATGTGGAAGTTGATTGCACAAGTTCTTGCCAAAATGAATGTGAGTGAAGTATGTTGGCGAGTCACCCTCAAGAACTCTCTAGTTCTTCTTCTTGGGATCCACATCATCTTGATGGGAATCCTTGGGGTTGTAGTTGAGCTTGACGAAGTAGAACTTGACGTTTCCTTGGGAACCCACTTGACCATGGCTTTAGGTGCTTCAATAAATGCATCAATCTCCTCTTGAAGCTTGTCCTTGCCTTTTAGCTTGTGGTCTTGTGGTGGAAGATCATCTTGAGCTTGTTCCACATTGGAAGAAGTAGGATCATACTTCTCCTTTTGAGAAACAAACTTTGGAGTGGGATATTGACCTTCTTCCCATTCAACACCCTCGGCGTTGAACTTTCGCTCAAAACCAATTCCTTGATTCTTCCGGTGCCTTCCTTGCTTGTGAACAATTTCCTCAAAGTTCTTGCTTCCGGCAAGGCTCTTGTAGACACCTTTCTCTATAATCCCTTTCAATAAACTATTTTCTTGCTCAAGTGTAACTTGGCTTGAAACATTGTTAGTGGAATCAAGAGAACTACTAGAAGCAACAATATTGGATTTAGCATGGTTATTGTTACTACTAGATGAAGAATTTTTCTTATGCTTGTCATGCTTAGTTTTAATAGGTGGCAAGAAATTAGACAAGAGAAGTCGTTTGGCAAGATATGAAGAACTCTTCTTTCGAAGATCGTCATTGATTGCTTTTAGAAACTCATGTTCTTGCTCTAGATTGAGCTTCTCGAGCGTAGCTTCTCATGAGATCTTAGGAGCTCTCTATGATCTTCTTGAGTTGTTTCATGAGCTAACTTAAGAGTGTTTAGTTCTTTAGTTAGGCGCTCAATCTCCTTCATAGCATTGTCATTCGACTCTTCTCGACTATAAAGACTACTAGCATGTTCATCATTACTAGGCTCACTAGATTTGTCATGTAAAAGCTCATCTTCACCAAGCAAGTCATCCTCATCACTATCAAAGTCAATAAATTCAGGATGTGATACCTTGGGGCCTTTAGCCATGAAGCATCTTCCAATTCCCTCATTTGGTGAATCAAATAAGTCATAGGAGTTGGAGTTGGAGGACACGAGAGCAAGACCGCAACACCTTCATCTTGGTGTAGTCGGAGTTGGAGTGATAGCTTCTTTGGAGTGATTGTCGAAGTCGGGCCGAAGACCCATTCACCTACATGAGCTTGATGTTTTCTTCTTGTGTAGCTCCTTGATGACTTGTCTTTCCTCTCCGAATCCTTGCTTCTCCGAGAGGATCTTCGTTCATAACGATCATCTCTACTCCTTCTCTCTTTCCGAGGTGACTCTTCTCTTGAGCTTCTTCTTCTTGGAGATTCTTCTCTTCTCTTGTGGGGAGCCGAACACTCATTTGAGTAGTGTCCGGTCTTCCACAATTGTAGCAGATTCGATCACGACTAGAAGATCTCTTTTCATCATATGATCTAGACTTTGAGCTTCTTTCCTTGCTTCTACTCTTGTAGAATTTGTTGAAGTTCTTCACCATTAGGCTTATCTCTTCATTGGAAACTAGCTTGTCACTTGAGGTTGTGGGAGCATCACGTGTAGCTTTGTAAGCACCACTTGACTTGTTGTGAAGCTCTTCCTTATCTTTAAGTGTCATCTCATGAGCAACAATTCTTCCAATGACTTGGTAGGCTTGAGATTCTTGTAGTTTGGCATCATTTGGATCAAAGTGCACACGGTGTCATACTTTCCATCCAAAGCTCGAGAATCTTCTTGATGATGAATCGATCGGTCATTTCTTCGCTTCCTAAGCCGGCAATCTCATTTGTGATGAGAGCAAGCCTAGAGTACATTTCAGCGACTCCTTCACCTTCCTTCATCTTGAACTTGTCAAGTTGACCTTGAAGAACATCTAGCTTTGATTCCTTCACGGACTCGGTACCTTCGTGCATTTCGACCAAAGTATCCCAAATCTCTTTTGCATTCTCAAGGCGGCTGATTTTGTTGAACTCCTCGGGACACAAAGCATTGAAGAGAATGTCACAAGCTTGAGCATTGTTTTGCAACATCCGCAATTCATCCGTTGTAGCTTCACGATCCGGAACTTTTCCTTCCTCGAAGAACTCACCTTGCAAGCCAACACAAATAATGCCCCATCTTGCGGGGTTATGTCCAAGAATATGCATTTTCATTTTATGCTTCCAACTAGCAAAATTTGAACCATCAAAGTAAGGACCTCTCTGAAAATTACCCTCACTAGGCGCCATACTCTCCTAGGTTGTGAAACCAAGCTTATGGAGTCAATGCAATGAAACCAATACAATGGAGACCAAAGCTCGATACCACTTGTAGGATCGAAAGTATGTCTAGAGGGGGTGATTAGACTACTTGACAATATAAAAATTTAGCCTTTATATAAAGACAAGTTTTGGCAAGTTCACAATGATGATCAAGTCAAGTATCACCCTACACATGCAATTCTAGAGTATAGGCAGCGGAAAGTAAATTGCACATGTAGTAAAGAGAGGTGGTGAAGAGCAAACGCAATTTGGAGACACGGAGATTTTTCTCGTGGTTCCGATAGGTGGTGCTATCGTCAATCCACGTTGATGGAGACTTCAACCCACGGAGGGTAGCGGCTGCGAGAGTCCACGGAGGCTCCACCCACGAAGGGTCCACGAAGAAGCAACCTTGTCTATGCCATCATGGCATCGCCCACGGAGGACTAGCCTTACTCGGGGTAGATCTTCACAAGTAGGCGATCTCCTTGCCCTTACAAACTTCTTGGTTCAACTCCACATCTTGACGGAGGCTCCCAAGCGACACCTAACCAATCTAGGAGGCACCACCCTCCAAAAGGTAATAGATGGTGTTGATGATGATGAACTCCTTGCTCTTGTGCTTCAAATGATAATCTCCCCAACACTCAACTCTCCTCACTGATTTGGCTGTGGTGGAAGAAAGGATTGAGTGGAAAGCAACTTGGGAAGGCTAGAGATCAAGCTTCATATGGTGGGAGTGGGGCAACTTGATCTCAACACAAGGGTAGGTAGTTTTCTTCTCGAAATGTAAGGTAGGAGTGGTAGTTCTTTCGATGGCTCTCTCCACGAATGAAGAGGGGTGGAGGGTATTTATAGCCTCCACACAAAATCCAACCGTTACACACATTTGACCAATCTCGGTCGGACCGAAGTTGACAACTCGGTGAGACCGAAAGTTCAAATCATGTGAGCGTTGGGATTTTCGGTGGGACCGAAAATACAATCTCGGTGAGTCCGATTCTTCCAAAGACTAGGGTTTGCCAATCTCGGTGGGACCGACTTCATCATCTCGGTGACACCGATTTGATGACGAAGATTCTGAAGCTTGGCAACACTAGTTTCGGTGAGACCGAGTTGAGAATCGGAAAATCCGAAATTTCTAGGGTTTGGCTATATGGTGAGGTGGTTCATCTCGGTGTGGTGAGTTTATGGAATCGGTGGGACCGAGATTACTTATGAGTGTATTATGGAAGTGAGAGTTGCTGATAGTTTAGGAGATATATCACTAAGCACTTTGAGCAACCAGATCATTATCATAACCTCATCCCCTTTTAATAGTATTGGCTTTCCTATAGACTCAATGTGATCTTGGATCACTAAACCAAAAATGGAGTCTTGAGCTTTTGCCAATGCTTGCCTTAGCATTTTGAGGGGTCCACTTCTTCAGTCATTGCCATACCCATATCACTGAACTTTCTGAAATGATTCTCAAGAAATTGTTAGTTCAATGATATATATGTTGTTATTAATTACCAAAACCACCCGGGGATTAGTTGCACTTTCACTATCTTATCTGGAAGATTAACTCCCACTTGATTCAAGCGATTGTAGTACCCAGACAATCTGAGCACTTGCTCACTAGTTGAGCGATTCTCCTCCATCTTTTAGCTATAGAACTTGTTGGATACTTCATATCTCTCAACTCGGGTATTTGCTTGAAATATTAACTTCAACTCCTAGAACATCTCATATGGTCCATGACGTTCAAAACGTCTTTGAAGTCCCGATTCTAAGTCGTTAAGCATGGTGCACTTAACTATCAAGTAGTCATCATATTGAGCTAGCCAAACGTTCATAACGTCTGCATATGCTCCTGCAATAGGTCTGTCACCTAGCGGTGCATTAAGGACATAATTCTTCTATGCAGTAATGAGGATAAACCTCAGATCACGGATCCAATCCGCATCATTGCTACTAACATCTTTCAACACAGTTTTCTCTAGGAACATATCAAAATAATCATATGAAAGCAACAACGCAAGCTATTGATCTACAACATAATTTGCAAAATACTACCAGGACTAAGTTCATGATAAATTAAAGTTCAATTAATCATATTACTTAAGAACTCCCACTTAGACAGACATCTCTCTGGTCATCTAAGTGATCACGTGATCCAAATCAACTAAACCATGTCCGATCATCACGTGAGATGGAGTAGTTTTAGTGGTGAACATCGCTATGTTGATCATATCTACTATATGATTCACGCTCGACCTTTCGGTCTCCGTGTTCCGAGGCCATATCTGTATATGCTAGGCTCGTCAAGTATAACTTTGAGTATTCAGCGTGTGCAACTGTTTTGCACCCGTTGTATTTGAGCGTAGAGCCTATCACACCCGATCATCACGTGGTGTCTCAAAGACGAAGAACTTTCGCATAGCGGTGCATACTCGGGAGAACACTTCTTGATAATTAGTGAGAGATCATCTTAAAATGCTACCGTCAATCAAAGCAAGATAAGATGCATAAAGGATAAACATCACATGCAATTAATATAAGTGATATGATATGGCCATCATCATCTTGTGCTTGTGATCTCCATCTCCGAAGCACCGTCGTGATCACCATTGTCACCGGTAGCGACACCTTGATCTCCATAGCAGCATCGTTGTCGTTCGCCATCTATTGCTTCTCGACTATCGCTACCGCTTAGTGATAAAGTAAAGCAATTACTGAATGCTTCCATTTCATACAAGATGGCGACAACCATATGGCTCCTGCCAGTTGCCGATAACCGGTTTACAAAACATGATCATCTCATACAATAAAATATAGTATCACGTCTTGACCATATCACATCACAACATGCCCTGCAAAAACAAGTTAGACGTCCTCTACTTTGTTGTTGCAAATTTTACGTGGCTGCTACGGGCTTAGCAAGAACCATTCTTACCTACGCATCAAAACCACAACGATAGTTTGTCAAATAGACTCCGTTTTAACCTTCACAAGGACCGGGCGTAGCCACACTCGGTTCAACAAAAGTTGGAGAAACTGACACCTGCTAGTCACCTGTGTGCAAAGCACGGCGGTAAAACCAGTCTCGCGTAAGCGTACGCGTAATGTCGGTCCGGGCGCTTCATCCAACAATACCGCTGAACCAAAGTATGACATCTTTGGTAGGCGGTATGACTTATATCGTCCACAACTCATTTGTGTTCTACTCGTGCATATAACATCAACGCATAAAACCTAGGCTCGGATGCCACTGTTGGGGAACGTAGTAATTTCAAAAAAATTCCTATGCACACGCAAGATCATGGTGATGGCATAGCAACGAGAGGGGAGAGTGTTCGTCCATGTACCCTCGTAGACTGAAGCGGAAGCGTTGACACAGCATAGTGGAAGTAGTCATACGTCTTCCCGGTTCAACCGATCCAGGCACCGTTACTCCAGCACCCCCGAGTTCTTGACACACGTACAGCTCGATGACGTCCCTCGAACTCCGATCCAGCCGAGTGTCGAGGGAGAGTTCCGTCAGCACGACGGCGTGGTGACGATCTTGATGTTCTACCGGCGCAGGGCTTCACCTAAGCTTCGCGACGATATGATCGAGGTGGAATATGGTGGAAGGGGCACCGCTTTGCGGCTAAGGAACGATCCGTAGATCAACTTGTGTGTCTATGGGGTGCCCCCTGCCTCGTGATATATAAGGAGGGAGGGAGGAGGAGGCCGGCCTATGGAGGAGGCGCCATAGGGGACTCCTACTCCCACCGGGAGTAGGATTCCCCTTTCCTAGTCCAACTAGGATCCTTCCATGTATTAGGAGTAGGAGACTAGGAAGGGAAGAGAGAAGGGAAGGAAGGAGGGTGCGGCCCTCCCTAGCCCACCCGGACTAGGGCAAGGGAGGCGCGGCTGCCCTAGGCAGCCCCTCTCCCTTTCTGCGAGGGCCCAATAAGGCCCAATACTTCTCCCGGCGAATTCCCGTAACTCTCCCACTCCAAAAATACCCGAATCACTGGAACCTTTCCGAACTCCGAATATAGTCGTCAATATATCGATCTTTACGTCTCGACCATTTCGAGACTCCTCGTCATGTCCCCGATCTCATCCGGACTCAACTCCTTCGGTACATCAAAACTCATAAACTCATAATATAAGCATCATCGAACCTTAAGCGTGCGGACCCTACGGTTCGAGAACAATGTAGACATGACCGAGACACGTCTCGGTCAATAACCAATAGCGGGACCTGGATGCCCATATTGGTTCCTACATATTCTACGAAGATCTTTATCGGTCAAACCGCATAACAAAGATCGTTGTTCCTTTGTCATCGGTATGTTACTTGTCCGAGATTTGATCGTCGGTATCCAATACCTAGTTCAATCTCGTTACCGACAAGTCTCTTTACTCGTTCCGTAATATGCCATCTCATAACTAACTCATTAGTTACATGCTTGCAAGGCTTAGGTGATGAGTATTACCGAGAGGGCCAGAGATACCTCTCCCGACAATCGGAGTGACAAAACCTAATCTCGAAATATGCCAACTCAACATGTACCTTCGGAGACACCTGTAGTACTCCTTTATAATCACCCGATTCGTTGTGGCGTTTGGTAGTACCAAAGTGTTCCTCCGTAAACGGAGTTGCATAATCTCATAGTTACGAGGAACATGTATAAGTCATGAAGAAAGCAATAGCAACATACTAAGCGATCAAGTGCTAAGCTAACGGAATGGGTCAAGTCAATCACATCATTCTCCTAATGATGTGATCCCGTTAATCAAATGACAACTCTTTTGTCCATGGCTAGGAAACATAACCATCTCGATAAGCGAGCTAGTCAAGTAGACGCATACTAGTGACACTATGTTTGTCTATGTATTCACACATGTATTATGTTTCCGGTTAATACAATTTTAGCATGAATAATAAACATTTATCATGAAATAAGGAAATAAATAATAACTTTATTATTGCCTCTAGGGCATATATCCTTCAAGATGATGCATACAAGAACAACACATCAAAGCAAGGTTAAATGAGGCTGGAAACAACATATAATAATTCTGGTGAGTCCTCATATGCAAATTTAGACATTGGTCCAGATCTGAATAAACCTTATGGTGAAGTTGTTAAACAGCAAGTTAAGATGCACCAAGATGATCTACACGAGATTCTAGTCAAGTTACATGTAAGGTTCATTTAATTCGGAGCTACGGCCTAGAAGATATGAGCAAAACAAGTTAAACATGGCATTGATGCAAAATGCATACAAACATCAAGCAAACACTCTCAAAACATGGATGCAACATGTCAATATGAAACTACATGCAAAATCAAGCAAGTTTCATATAGAGCACACTTAAAAGCGAACAGCGGTTCAACACATACGCTCTATACAGGTTACAACAACAATCTGCCCAAAACAGCAACTAGGCATATAGAAAGCATCAAAACAATATGCTACAGCATCTCAAAGTAAGAACAAAAGGTATGAGCATGAATTACAGGTAAAGCACGACAAAACTTGAACACTGAGCTATCTCCAGAAAACACTAGAACATGCTCAAAAGGTCATGGCAAGATTGCAAATAATAACAGTTTCAGACTTAACAGAAAAAACATCAGGTTGCAATGTTAGAGCTATCAAACAACATGTTACAGGAAGCTATCATGGCAAACAAAGGCATGTAATGCTAGTACTAAAGACAAAGAACAAAACTCCCTTACTGAGCTTATTCCAAAGATCAATAGAAAATAGTGTAGGATCCATGCAAACATGGCAAATGATATGACAGATTCAAACATGGCAGGAACAACAATAAGTAGGCATGTTGGTGAGCTTGTACCACTCACCACAGAACAATACATGGCATGAAAAGGTGACCAACAATAATAATACATGTTTTTGAAGCTAAGCATGGCAAGAGCAAGTTCATAGGGTGCATGCATCACTAGCAAAGCACATGGCAAAACTGAACTTAATGTTAACAGACTGACAGCAACATTACTTAGCAATTTGAGAGCAAGATTACAACAAGCTACAGCAGGCTATAAATGCAACCAGGGGAATGAATAGATAGGGCATGACATGTATAACAAAACATCCTTAGTGGACATCTCCGTACTATGCATAGAATGACTTGTAGCAGCAGGTTTACATAGCATCATGATATAGCAGAAACAGTCTAGCAAAACAGCAACAGCAAGTACCCTACTTCACGAGCTCAATGCACTCACTAAAAGACTCACAAAAATACATGTATTGCACCACTGTAAATATGGCATGATGTATCTCAACACCCATGTAGACATCAAGCTCATAGGATGCACACACAAAATGCAACGAAAAAGACAAATCACCAAGTTATAACAGTTTTAGCAGGTTAACATCATATAGTACTCTTGCAAAGATGATTTGGGCATCAATCGCAGGCTGTGGCCCACGGACCATGCAAGGATAGAAGCCTTGGTCAATGGCTTCAGCTAGGCTCTTGGGTTGAAGGCCTCGATAGAGGATATCACCCCAAGGTCTCTTGATGGCATTCTTCTCTGCATATTCCTTTGTCACAAACTTGTACTTGAACCACTCCTCAGCCCAATAGCGACGAATCCATTGGATTCGCGTCTTCCTCTGATGATAATTCTCTTCAGGATCTGTCTTGTATAGTTCTGCTAAGTCATCAGGCAGATCTTTGGATGTTCCTTCTCTGTGCTGTCTGCCACCCTTCCTTGCTGATTTTTCTGCAGCCATGAACTTCAAGCTGAAAGGCTTCAACACGTTCAAAGGCTTCAGAGATTTACGCTTGCTGGTCAAGCAGGAACTGGCTTCAGGAGAATGTATGTGATGCTGTAAGTATTCTGCAAATGAATGCAGACTATGTGTCGGTGTACTAAGGTAGGGGTACCTCATTACCCCAACTTGTGCACGGGCAGTTGCAGCCCCCCGGCAGGATCTCCCATACGCTTGCCGGAGACCATTTCTGCTCCATACCAAGCCATTCAAGAACAAAGTGTACAAGACAGAAGGTCAAGACCCCGGCAAGAGGAGCTTGCCGGGAAGGCCGTTCCAGGCTCAAGATTACATCACTCACGCAAAGCCCTGGCGAGAGGAGCTCGCCGGGGAGACTAGAAGATTACGTCAGATAAGACACGCCTCGGCGCCCTACGCGTCCCGGCGAGGGCCCGGGGAGCGGCAAGTTACAGGGCCCGACAAGCTTCCGGGTCCGGCAAGATCAAGACCCCGGCAAGGTACTTGCCGGGAGAGCTACGCTGCGTGCCCGCACTCCAGCTCATCTGCCCACGCGTCGCCTTCAGCTCTCTCCAGAGACGCGTGGCGGACGGCTGTGCCGCATGAAGGGTGCGGTGGCACTCCACGGCGGTGGATTCATCGCCGTGGCAGACGGAGACGCACGGGCGGGAGCTTTTGGGGCGACGGCGACGGGCATTAAATGCCCTTGTCCCCCTCTGTCAAAAGTAGGTAGAATCCTTTGTTCGAAACCTTCGTAGCTGCCTTTGTTCCCTTTGTTCCAACTACCACCTCTTTTACATTTTTACCCCTCTCTCCTACGTTGACACCTGTCGGTGACCCCTTGCCCTATAAAAGGAGGCCCATGCACAACGTAGAGGGGGTTCGAACCATTCGCAACTCCCACGCTCGGTGTAGCTGCTACTGTAGCTCTTCAAGCTCCCGAGCACAATACTACACAAAGCAGCAGTAGGGTTTTACGCGACCATCGCGGCCCGAAGCTGGGTAAAAACCCCGCCCGCGTGCATCGCCTCGATCTGCTCTCTGTGCCTCCTCCGCCCTTGTACCGAACACACGAAGGGGCTCCCCGGCCCCATAGGTGCCGCGCGGCGGGCGCGTCCCCTCACGCGTCCGCCCCCGACATCTTTGGCGCGCCAGGTAGGGGCGCGTCGAGGTTGTGCGGACCTGATCCGGCGTTCGCACGCGCGTTCTTCATCAACCTCTCCAGCCGTCGAACTTCGCCGACAATCTGCGCCATGGCCCAAGACGCAGGGCTTCAAAGGTCGCAGAACCGTCTGCGTCTCACCGCCGCCACCAGAGCCAGCGGTGGGCGGAGGGGACGCCAGCGAAGGGTGGACACCGGCGAGGGCACTCGCGGGCGCCACGAATCGAGGGACAGACGGATGACCGCGCCTCGGTCTCCGCAGATCCACGCCCATCTCAGCGCCGCGGCGACCAGCAGCCATACCACGAGAGGTGGTATCCGCTTTCTTTGGGCAAGAATAAGCCGGAGGCTCGCGGGATGCTCCGGACTCTTGTCCATGCAAGAGCAAAGCGAAGCGCCGGGAGGACTCTGCTCCTCCTATCGCTACTAGGAGTCCGAGCATGTTCTGTACCTCGCGCTGCTCGCTCCCGCTCCCCTCCGCGCCGGCAAGTGCATCTCCCTGGAGCGCAACGCTGTCGTCGAGGACCCGCCATCGAGCTCCAAGTCCGGCCAGGACAGCTCTGGTGTTCACTCCGACAAGCGCCGCTCCTCGGAGCGCTATAAGCCCGGCGAGGACAGCTCTGGTGCTCGTTCCGGCGAACGCACCTCCCCGGAGTGCTGCGCTGCCGTCGAGGACGCGCCATCGAGCTCCACCAGCAAGTGCGAGGAAACAAGAAAAAGAAAAGCTAAGTCGCTCGAGCTTTTGTGCAGAGCACTCCTTAATTCCATGCTTTTATTGGTTATATCCTCGTCGCGTTAGTCCTTTGTACGCAAAGCACTGACGCGGAGGAGCCTGCCTGTGAATAGCCGCACCCTTATCTTGCTTCGAGCACACTCAACGAGTTAAAAGTGAGCCGCGACCAGCTTCGCGCCCTTGTTTCGTTTTCGAGTCTGCTCAGCAGGATAAGTGCGTCGCGACTGGACTCGGCGAGGTTGCTTGCCGGAAGCGACACCAGCCAGCGGGCTGCTGATGTTCCGTACTCAGCAAGTGTGTTAAACACCGGCAAGTTACCTAAAAGCGTAGGGTAAAAACGCACAAAGGGCGTAAAGCAGAGGGTATAGCGCGGCAAGCCTTGCCGTAAGATGTCCTTCGTATGAGAGACTTGAGCGCGGGAGGAGCCAAGTCGTGGCCCAGTTGTGTACTTGGTTTGTTTCCGAGTCCGCTCAACAAACACAAGTGTGCTGCTGCACCCTTATCTTGCTTTCGAGCCTGCTCGGCAAGTTAAGCGTCAGAATCGCCCGGCAAGGTTGCTTGCTTGGAAGCAACACCGCCGGGCGGGCTGTCCCGCTCGGCAAGCGTGTTCGCGACCGACAAGCTCCCCGGCGTGAGTATCTGAGACATCTGAAGGGCGAGTGCGGCATTGTATTGCGTAATCAAGACTTACGTGCATATACATGAAAATAATTAAGATGTTGCGATCTATCTCAGCTGTTCTCATGGCTGAAATTGCAGCAACAACGAGGAACCGAAGATCACACCAGCACTGGGCCCGGCAAGCCGTGGTCGCGGGGCTCGAGTACCAAGGTTCTTCCCGGCAAGCCAGCCTCACTGGGGCTGCGAGCGCCAAGATTCTTCCCGGCAAGCTAGAGTTCTTTGGGGCTGCACATCGATAAGTTTTCATCCTCGTCATGCATCCTCTCATGGACCGGGAAGAGCAGGATCAAGTCTTTGAGCGAACGTGTCTTGTAAAACCCAGACGTGGAGGAGCCGAGTCGTGGCCCGATTCTATGCTTGTTTTGTTTCGAGTCCGCTCAACAAACACAAGTGTGTTGCTGCACCTTTATCTTGCTTTCGAGCACGCTCGACAAGTTAAGCGTCATAATCGCCCGACGAGGTTGCTTGCTTGAAGCAACACCGCCAGCTGGCTGTCCCAAGACTCGAAGCGTGTCCGCCCGGCAAGCTCCCGATAGCGTAAGAACACACAAGGCACGAAGTCAAGTAAAAGACTCAGTCCGCAAGCTTTCCCTCTTTTCATTAAAAACATCCTAGTTTGATACAAGTCCATAGAGGATGAAAAACATGATAGAGAGGATTACAAGTTCTTAAATGCAGCTAAGGCCCGAGGGCTTACAAATTAAAAAGATAAGGTGCCGTGATCCTTCTCCTGTTTCTCTGCTCAGAGTTCAGGAGGTAGGTCAGGAGCCCCGGCAAGAGAAGCTTGCCGGGAGGCGAGGCGCCTAGGAGGCGTGGCGGTGGCGCCGCCGATTCATCGCCGTGGCGGCGGAGACGCGACAGGCGGGAGCTTTGGGCGACGGCGACGGGCATTAAATGCCCTTGTCCCCTCTGTCAAAAGTAGGTAGAATCCACTGTTAGAAACCTTTGTGGCTGCCTTTGTTCCGCTTGCTCCAACTACCACCTCTTTTACATTTTACCCCTCTCTCCTCGTTGACACTGTCGGTGAACCCTTGCCCTATAAAAGGAGGCCCATGCACAGCGTGGGGGGTTGAACCATTCGCAACTCCCACGCGGTGTAGCTGCTCTTGTAGCTCTTCAAGCTCCCGAGCACAATACTACACAAAGCAGCGATGAGGGTTTCTGCGACCATCGCGGCCGAGCTGGGTAAAACCCGCCGCGTGCATCGCCTCGATCTGCTCTCTGTGCCTCCTCCGCCCTCGTCAACACACGAAGGGCTCCCAGCCCCATAGGTGCAGCAGCGGGGCGCGTCCCCTCACGCGTCGCCCCGACATCTTTGGCGCCGTCTCAGGACATCGGCCGCTGTCAAGGGCTCCTCGCCCTCGTACTCGACATGACGGCCTTGCCGCCATCCCCTCTTCCTCTTCCGCAGCCTCCCTCGCCACCGCCCAAGGAGGCGGCCCGGGAGTTCGAAGGCGCGACACAGGAGACAGGGTCGCCGGTGGCCTTGAGGCAGCGGTGTCCGACGCCTAGTCGGACCCGCCATCCCTTCGTCGTCCGCTGCCGCTCTCCTCCTCGTCACTCTCGCTCGGGAGGAGCCTTCGCTATCCGAGGAGCTGTCCACACAGCAGCGCACCGGGTCCCGTAATCGCCAAGACCTTGACGGCGAGGAGGTCACCATCCATTAACTTGAAATGGAGGGTAAACCCGCCGTCAAGCTATGGATCCGGCGAATGTCTTCCACCCTCGGTCGAAGAACATCACGCCGGGCTGGGGACACGACACTCACCCGAAAGTGCCGCTGATCCCGCAGCCCCTCATGCGCAACTCCATCACGTCGGGTGGGTCGGTCCCATCGCATCCGCCAACGGGGCGGCAGCGGAAGACGGCGACGAGGCGCCCGTGAAGCTTGATGAAGAACTCCGGGGTCATCTCCGGTGTGGACCGCACCGTGGTCGAGACGCGTCGGGAGACGGGAGGCACATCACGCGACCGCCTCTCCCCCGACCGCCTCGGCCACGCCCTCGGCCTCGTCCGCGGCCACGCCCCCTCCCTCTCCCTCTCGGAGCCGGCTCCGCCACCACGGGAGCAGGATAGGGAGCGGTGCGCTGCCTGGAAGCGACCCTCGCTGCCACCGTCGAAGAGCCGGGATTTCCTCCCTCCAGGGCAGAGAGAAGAACGGGAGATGAAGACGAAGGGAGAAGAGGATGAGTGTGGCCATTGTGCTCCCCCTCTGCCCCTTTTAAAGGGGCGAGGTGGGGGCTCAACCGCCCTTCCGACCAATCGAGAAGCGAGCAGGCGAGGGCGGGGCGGCTCGCCTTCTCCGCCCGTGACGGCTCGGTCTCCCACCTTCGCCGCCCGACCCCCTGTGCATGAGGGCAGCGTGGCGAAAAAGTGGAGCAGGCGGCGGTGAAGCGACCCGCTACTGCACCACGATCACGGGTAGATGCCTTAAAGATCGCATCGCCGCCCCGTCTCCCACGACGCCGCAATCGGCGCGTGTCGTTTCGAGGGAAGCGGCGGATCACGGCAGATCGGCACGCCGTGGGCCTCAGATGCCTGCAGATTGTTTTGGGCCTGGCCCAACAGCGCTAAACACACCGTGGCCCAGGCCGGGGCTCTGTCGGTGTACTAAGGTAGGGGTACCTCATTACCCCAACTTGTGCACGGGCGATTGCAGCCCCCCCACGGCAGATCTCCCATACGCTGCGGAGACCATTTCTGCTCCATACCAAGCCATTCAAGAACAAAGTGTACAAGACAGAAGGTCAAGACCACGCAAGAGGAGCTTGCCGGAAGGCCGTTCGAGCTCAAGATTACATCACTCACGCAAAGCCTGGCGAGAGGAGCTCGCCGGGAGACTAGAAGATTACGTCGATAAGACACGCCTCGGCGCCCTCGCGTCGGCGAGGGCCCGGGGCGGCAAGTTCTGAGGCCCGACAAGCTTCCGGTCCGGCAAGATCAAGACCCGGCAAGGTACTTGCCGGAGAGCTACGCTGCGTGCCGCCTCAGCTCATCGCCCACGTCGCCTTGGCTCTCTCCAGAGACGCGTGGCGGGCGGGCAGGCCGCATGAAGGGTGCGGTGGCACTCCACGGCGATGGATTCATCGCCGTGGCGACGGAGACGCCGCAGGCGGGAGCTTTTGGGCGACGGTGGCGGGCATTAAATGCCCTTGTCCCCTCTCAAAAGTAGGTAGAATCCTTTGTTCGAAACCTTTGTGGTGCCTTTGTTCCCAAGACTGCTCCAACTACCACCTCTTTTACATTTTACCCCTCTCTCCCACGTTGACACACAGCCGGTGACCCTTGCCCTATAAAAGGAGGCCCATGCACAACGTGGGGGTTCAACCATTCGCAACTCCCACGCTCGGTGTAGCTGCTCTTCGTAGCTCTTCAAGCTCCGAGCACAATACTACACAAAGCAGCAGAGGGTTTCTGCGCGACCATCGCGTCCGGCTGGGTAAAACCCGCCAGCGTGCATCGCCTCGATCTGCTCTCTGGCCTCCTCCGCCTCGTGCAACACACGAAGGCTCCCGGCCCCATAGGTGCCCAGCCAGGGCGCGCGTCCCCTCACGCGTCCGCCCCGACACTATGAGAACCAAGGATTCTCCCACGGACATGTACTGTGACGGCATTAGAGATCACGAGGAAGGGAAGAGGTCATATGCATTCTCGTAAGATTTTGAAGATAAATCAGTTTGAAGACATTGACCTCATGATGCGAAGACATTCACTTATATAGGTGAGTTGGTTCCATTTGTACCAATCCGTGAATAAGTACAAGTGAGGAATCAAACTAGACAAGAAATCTAAGTGAATCGACTAAGCGATGAGATCTGACGGAATAGATCTAGCTTGAATAGAGCGAAACTACTTTCGATAAATGTGGATGAATCTTGAAGATCAAAAGGTGGTAAAAATAGAGTTGTAATTACCGCACGAAGAACTGCTAGATGGAAGAATAGGAGACCGAGCAGTTCAGCCCACCGTGTCCTAACTTGGCGACGGAGGACACCTACGGCGACGGCGGAGAGGACGATGTCCGCGGCCGGCGTGAGGACGGCATCGGAGAAGTCGCGGCAGCTAAGCACTTCGTCGCTGACGTCGTCGCGAGATAGCGGTGGCGCTAGGGTTTTGACGGAGGAGGAGAGGGAAGGATTTCTTTACCGCAGGGGACAAGTATTTATAAGTAGGTGAGAGACACAAGACAATTCTGCCGGTGGTGCCTGGCGGTTCACATCTGAGGGGCACGTGGCACGCATGCAACATGCTCAGGGTTGTCCCACGTTCCCACGCCCGCCAGGCATGTCGGAGAGTTGTTCCGTCTTCTCCGGATTTCAACAATAAAGATAAGTCATTTAAAACAAATTTAATGTTTGTCTCTTTGCCTTCTGCTGACTAGGACGCAGAGAAGACATTCGACAGTTTCAATAGAATGCATATGATTTGGACAGATAGATTTTGAGATAGGAAGCATAGAGAGGTTAGGGTCCGATCACATTCATTTAGTTCAAAAAAATCCAATCTTGAAGACATAGCTATAAGTGAATGCTGTAGAGGACAGAACACTAGTATATATATATATATATATATATCAGAAAGCAATCAAATCATCATAGTGCAGAAAGTCATGAAGACAAATTGAAACTCAAGACAAACCAAATGCGAAGTCATTGCAATATAACGCCTTGAGTAAAACACTTCAAACAAAGAAAGTTGGTGGTGGCGTTACCCACCATATAGGAAGTATTAGACCCAGACACGGCGCACAAATATCGTGGCACTCCGAAGTCAAATTCCATGTTAATATATTCACACTCAGAGTGTAAATCTTCATTGATTGAAGATATACATTACTTTGTGTGTTGCACATCTAAGTCATCAACATGCATAAGTGTTAGGATGTGTGCCTGATCACAGGACATTAGAGGATTCCAAGATATTTAGCTCACACCGTAACTTGCAAAACCTTTTCTCATCCAAGGGCTTTGTGAAGATATCGCCATTGCTCTTCGTGTTGGCGTGAATGATATCGATATCTTTCTTCATAACATGATCTCGAGAAAGTGATGACCAATTTCAATGTGCTTTGTCTTGAGTGTTGGACTGGATTGTTGGCTATTTTGATGGCACTTTCGTTGTCACAGAAGAGAGGTACTTGTTTCAGATTGATGCCATAATCCTTGAGAGTTTGCTTCACAACAAGATCCAAAGAAGAATGTATTCAGATTCAGCAGCTTGAGAGTGATACAGTTACGCTTCTTGAAGACCAACGGACAAGTGATCGTCCAAGAAAATGACATGTGCCTGAAGTTGACTTGCGATCCACCTTGTCACCAGCATAATCAGCATCCGAGAATCCAACCAAATCGAATTTTGAGCCCTTGGGATACCATAATCCGAGTGTTGGGGTGTAAGCCAAATATCGAAGAATTCGCTTCACAGCTAAGTGATGTGATTCCTTTGGTGCCGCTTGGAATTGAGCACACATGCAAACACTAAGCATAATATCTGGCCTAGATGCACATAAATAAAGCAAAGAACCAACCATGGAGCGGTATACCTTTTGATCGAACTCTTTACCATTGTCGTCGGGACCAAGATGGTGTTTGGTCGGCATTACGTCGTGTAGCCTTTGCGCCTTCCATTCCAAACTTCTTCAGACACTCTTTGAGGTATTTCTCTTGAGATATGAAGATGCCATTCCTTTGCTGACAAATTTGAAGACCAAGAAAGAACTTCAGCTCACCTATCATGGACATTTGATATTGCTCTTGCATCATGTACCCAAACTCATCACTGTACTTTTGGTTGGTGCAGCCGAAGATTATGTCATCCACATATATTTGGCACACAAACAGTTCACCATCATATGTCTTCGTGAAGAGTGTGGGATCGAGGGATCTAGGTTTGAAGCCTTTGCTCTTTAGGAAGTCTTTGATTGTATCATACCGAACACGAGGAGCTTGTTTGAGGCCATCTGATTGCTTTGCTTAGCTTGTACACCATATCAGGATGTTTTGGATCTTCAAAGCCAGGTGGTTGTGCGACATATACTTCTTCTTCAATCTTGCCATTGAGAAATGCACTCTTTACATCCATTTGATATAGCAAGATATTGTGATGATTAGCGTAGGCTAGTAGTATACGAATAGCTTCAAGCCTAGCAACAGGAGCAAAAGTTTCATCGAAGTCAATTCCTTCAACTTGAGTGTATCCTTGAGCCACAAGACGTGCTTTGTTTCTGACGACTTGACCATGCTCATCTTGCTTGTTTCGATATATCCATTTTGTTCCAATAATGTTATGCTTGCAAGGATCAGGTCGCTTGACAAGTTCCCAGACATTATTCAGTTTGAACTGTTGAAGTTCTTCTTGCATGGCTTGAATCCATTCAGGTTCCATAAAAGCTTCAGCAACTTTCTTGGGTTCTGATATTGACACAAATGAAAAGTGCCCACAGAAGTTTGCTAGCTGTGTTGCCCTTGATCGAGTGAGCTGACCAGGTGCATTGATGCTGTCAATTATCTTCTCTATTTGAACTTCATTTGCAACACGAGGATGAACAGGACGAAGGTTTTGCTCTGGCTCATCATTGAGAGGATTGTCTTCGAGGGGTGCTTTGCCCTTGTCATCTTTCCAGCTTCACAGGCACCACACAGATGATCCTTCTTGAACTTGACATCCTTGATGCCAATGACATGCTTCTTCTTGATGAGTGAGTGTAAGTTCCTCATGCCAGCATGTCCCATCCTTCGATGCCAGAGCCAGCATTCTGAAGCTTTTGTGAGAAGACATACGGCAAGTTGTGGACCTCTTGGAGAAATTACCAATGTATAGATCATCTTTTCGATACCCTTCAAAGACTAGAGATTTGTCAGATTCCATTAGTACAAGGCAACGATATTTGCCAAATATCACAATCATGTTCAAGTCACAAAGCATTGAGACAGACATTAAGTTGAAACCAAGGGATTCAACAAGCATCACTTTATCCATGTGTTGATCCTTTGAGATTGCAACTCTACCTAGACCCAATACCTTGCTTTTACCAGTGTCAGCAAATGTAATGTGACTCTTGTCGGATGGACATAAGGTTGAGTCCATGAGTAGACTTCGACCACCAGTCATATGATTTGTGCATCCACTGTCCATGGTCCATTCTGAAGCTTTTGGTGATGTACCCTACAGAGCAGTTAGGAGGATAGGCTTCACACGAGTGTTGTGAAGCATATGCATTTGATACATATAGGGACAGTCACAGCTTATATCAAGGTTAGGACATCATATGACTGATAAGAGATTCAGGTGCGAAGAATATAGAATGACATTTTAATCATGCGTCCTAAATGAGTTTTTAGGTCCCCAGCAATAGTATCGGACGCCATTGATTGCTGGCTGGAGACCGTTTTCTGCAAAAGAGAGTTAGTTCTTCTTTGCCACCCACATCTTCAGTGGGGGCTTAGAAGCAATGAGTCTAAGTGCAGCATCTGAGAATTTTGGCTTTGAATCCCTAGCAAATAGCCTTGCAGGAGATGAATGATACTCATATGAATAAGCAGAAAAGTTCTTAGTCCTATGAACATAGCGGTTCGAAGATACACGCTCATATTCATAAGTCTGAGCATGATTTCCCTGCAAAACATTGGCGTTAGGGTGACTCATTGTAACGCCCCGGATTCGATGCGCCAGGTGTCCGCAGGTTATTCGCCGTCGTTGCCATGTCATTTGCTTGCGTGTTGCACTTTGCCATGTCATCATATGCATTTCATATCATGTCATCATGTGCATCGCATTTGCATACATGTTTGTTTCATGCATCCGAGCTCGCTCCCCGGTGTCCGTTGACCGCCGGTGTGGGCCCCGAAATCCGGAGGCCCAGCCCAGCTCCCCGTGAGGCCCAGTTGTGGCCAGCGACCGGCCCATCCGGCCTCCCCTCCGAGGCCCAGCCCAACACCGACAGGCCCAAGGGCCCTAGGTGAGCTCCAGTGTAACGCCCCGGATACGTTGCGCTAGGTGTCTTCCAGTTATTCGTCGTCATTGCCATGTCATTTGCTTGCGTGTTGCATTTTGCCATGTCATCTTGTGCATCTCATTTTGCATACATGTTCGTTTCATGCATCCGAGCATTTTCCCCGTTGTCCGTTTTGCAATCCGGCACTCCTATGTCATCCGGCGTCCCCTTTTTGCCTCTTCTCTTGTGCGGGTGTTAAACTTTCTCGGAATGGCCCGAGGTTTTCCAAGCGGACTTGGTATAGCACCGGTAGACCGCCTGTCAAGTTTCGTGCCATTTGGTGTCCGTTTGATACTCCAACGGTTAACCGGGTAACTGTAAAGCCCTCTTTTGTTGCAGCCCAACACCCCCTTCCAAAGTGGCCCAAAACCCATCCAAACCCCCTCCATGCTCTCGGTCGTTCGATCACGATCGCGTGGCCGAAAACCGCTCCTCATTTGGACTCTCCTAGCTCCCTCTACCTATATAAACACCTCCCCCGTCCAAATCTGGGTCCCGAAACCCTAGCCTAGCCTCTCCCAAGCCCACGGACGCGTCTCCACTGCTACGGACATGTCCGCCGCCCCCGCCACCTCACTCCGGCGAATCGAGCGCTGCCACGTCACCTTCCCGCCACAGAGCCAACCGGGCGTCCTCCACGTGTCCTTCCTCATACCACATCGCCGCTGCGGCCAGTTCGCCCGCTGGGCCCTTCGAGCCCATCCGGGGCCCGAAGCCGCCGCCCGTCCGGGTCCCCGCCCGCGCTTCGCCGAGCCCGCTCGCCTCCCGCAGCGGCGTGCTCGGCCGCCGCCCGCCGGCGCGCCTACGCTTCGCCGCCTCGCTCGCCACGCCTTAACCCGCCGCCTCCTGCGGCGTGGCCCGAGCGCCGCCGCCCGACGCCCGGCGAGATCCGCGGGCCGCGCCTCCCTCGCCTCGGCCTCCCTCCGCCGCCGGCGCTTGTCCCTGCCGGCGCCACCCGACGCCGGATCCGGCCTCCCCTCCGGATCGGCCTCCTCTACCTCCCGTCGCCGAGACCAGCCGTCCTCCGTCGCCGTCGGCTGCTGGCGCCGCCGGCCTCGTCCCCGTTCGGGAGAGACAACGGCAGGCGTCGCGGGCCATGTGGGTCGCGCCTCCCCCGCTGGCCCATCTCCCCGGCCCAGCAAGCTGGCCTCCAGGCCCAGCCGGCCCCCTCTCCTTCATTCTGGCCGAGCCCAATGGGTGAGCAGCCCCCGCCGCCGCTTTGTGCACACTTTAGCTATCCAAATACACATATTTTTTCTGAAAAAACTGCTAAGTCCCAGATTTCTGACATTATCATGCCATGTTTGACCTGCTGTATCTCTGCATCCGTAGCTCCGTTATGTGCGTGTAATATGTCAAATTGTTCGCCTCGACGAGTACTTCATTTCATTCCATTGCATCACTTTCATTTAAGCTCATCTTGATGCCCGGAATGCTGTTGGAAGAGTGCATGTTGATGTTAATCTGCTGAAACTGTTATAACTTGCTCATTTGTCATTTTTTCCATGATTGATGTGTGCATCCTATGAGGTTGAAGTCTACATGTGTTTTGATCTATGCCATGCCATCTTTCCTGGGGTGTATGCCATGTATTTTTGTGATAAATGTGGTGACTAGCACAAGCATGCAAACTAGGCTTCGTGATATTGCTGATTTTAGTCCCTGTTCTGCTGTTATTTTGATGCCATGTAAACTTGATGCTACAGAGAGATCCATGTATATTTTGAGATACTTCAGTAAGGGTGTTTTGAACATATGGTTATTGTATATACATTCATGCCATTGTTTGCAATTATGGAGTAGTCTAGCATGTCATTTTCGTGCTCTACTTTTGCTTCAAAATGTTTCCTGGCAGATTGTTTACTTGATTCAATTTGGCCAAGCTTGCTATATTTGATCCTTCCATGCTATGGACTTGTTCTTGCCTTGGTTTGTTTCACAAACATGTCTTCTTGATGATGCTATGCTTATCTTGTCATGCAATGACTTGTGGTGAGTGAATCGAGCTTGTTAAGTAGTGTACATGATGTTGCTGTTTTGCTAGGCAGATTCTGTTATTTCGTGATGCTATATAAACATGTTGCTACTAATCATTCTATGCATAATCTGGAGATGCTATATAAACATGTTTTGATCTACATGTCATGCTCTATCCATTCATTCCCTTAGTTGCAATTATAGCCTGCTGGGACATGATGTTATCTTGCTCTAAAGTTTGCTAGCTGTCAGCCTGTTAACATTAAGTTCACTTGTTCCCATGTGTTTTCCTAGTGATCCATGCACCCTATGAACTTGCTCTTGCCATGTATAGCTTCAAAAACATGTCTTCTTACTGTTGGGTGCCTTGCCATGCCATGTATTGCTCTGTGGTGAGTGGTTCAAGCTCACCAACATGCCTACTTATTGTTGTTCCTGCCATGTATGAATCTGTATTATAACTTGCCATATTTACGTGGGTGCCATCATATTTTCTATGCCTTTTTGGCTCATGGTCAGTAAGGGACTGTTGTTCTATGCATTTAGTAGTATCATGCCATGTCTTTGTTTGCCATGATATGTTCATGTAACATGTTGCTTGATAGCTCTAAACATTGCAACCTGATGTTATTTCTGCTAAAGTCTGAAACTGTTATTATTTGCAATATCTCCATGTCTTTTTGAGCATGTTCTAGTTGTTTCCGGAGATAGCTCAGTGTCCATGTTTTGTTGTGCTTTACCTGTACTTCATGCCCATGCCTTTTGTTATTATGTTGGGGTGTTGTAGCATGTTGTTTTGGCGCTTGCGATATGCCTAGTTGCTGTTTTGGACAGATTGTTGCTATGACTTGTATAGAGTGTATGTGTTGAACCGTTGCTCCGTTTTAAGTGTGCTCTATATGAAACTTGCTTGATTTTGCATGTTGTTTCATATTATCATGTTGCATCCTTGTTTCGGTGTGTTTGCTTGATGTTTGGGTGAATTTTGCATCAATGCCATGTTTAACTTGTTTTGCTCATATCCCGTAGCTCCGAATCTAATGAACTTTATATGTAACTTGACTAGAATTTCGTGTAGATCCTCTTGGTGCTCTTTAACTTGTTGTTTAACAACTTCAACTTAATGTTTATTCAGATCTAGACCCATTTCGAAATATGCATATGAGGACTTACCGGAATTGTTATATGTTGTTCCCGGCCTCATTTAAACTTGCCTTGATGTGTTGTTCTTGTTTGCATCATCTCTTGCCATGAGTAGCTTCATGTAGCCTTTTCATGCATCATGCTTGTTGTGCATCATGTCTGGTCATGTGTGGTGTGTTTACTATATTGTGTGCTTCTTCTCGATAGTTCCCGTTTCGTTGCGATCGTGAGGATGCGTTCGTCTACGCTTGGTTCGTCCTCGGGGCTTCATCTTCTTCATGGACTCGTTCTTCTTCCTTGCGGGATTTCAGGCAAGATGACCGCTACCCTGGATCTCACTACTATCATTGCTATGCTAGTTGCTTTGTTCTTTCGCTATGTTGCGCTTCCTATAACTTGTTCTTCAAGCCTCCCAAATTGCCATGAAAACCTCTAACCTTTGACACCATTCCTAGCAAACCGTTGTTTGGCTATGTTACCGCTTTGCTCAGCCCCTCTTATAGCGTTGCTAGTTGCAGGTGAAGTTGAAGATTTCTCCATGGTGGACAGGATTTTGGTTGGGATATCACAATATCTCTTATATTATTAATGCATATATATACTTGGTAAAGGGTGGAAGGCTCGGCCTTATGCCTGGTGTTTTGTTCCACTCTTGCCGCCCTAGTTTCCGTCATACCGGTGTTATGTTGCCGGATTTTGCGTTCCTAACGCGGTCGGGTGATTTATGGGACCCCCTGACAGTTCGCTTTGAATAAAACTTATCCAGCAAGGCCCAACCTTGGTTTTACCATTTGCCTCACCACCACCTATCTTTTCCTTGGGAGTAATTAACCCAAGGGTCATCTTTATTTTAGCCCCCCCGGGCCAGTGCTTGTCTAAGTGTTGGTCCGAACCGAGCAGCCTGCGGGGCCACCTCGAGGAAACTCGAGGCCTGGTTTTACTCGTAGCTTCACTTATCCGGTGTTGCCCTGAGAACGAGATATGTGCAGCTCCTATTGGGATTGTCGGTGCATCGGGCGGCTTTGCTGGTTTTGTTTTACCATTGTCGAAATGTCTTGTAAACCGAGATTCCGAGACTGATCGGGTCTTCCTGGGAGAAGGTCTATTCCTTCGTTGATCGCGAGAGCTTGTCATGGGCTAAGTTGGGACACCCTGCGCAGGTATAAACTTTCGAGAGCCGTGCCCGCGGTTATGTGGCAGATGGGAATTTGTTAATGTCCGGTTGTAGATAACTTGACACCAGATTTGAATTAAAACGCATCAACCGCATGTGTAGCCGTGATGGTCTCTTCTCGGCGGAGTTCGGGAAGTGAACACGGTTTCTGTGTTATGTTTGACGTAAGTAGGTGTTCAGGATCACCTCTTGATCATTGCTAGCTTCACGACCGTTCCGCTTGTTCTCTTCTCGCTCTCTTTTGCGTATGTTAGCCACCATATCATGCTTAGTCGCTGCTGCAACCTCACCACTTTACCCCTTCCTTTCCCATTAAGCTTTGCTAGTCTTGATACCCATGGTAATGGGATTGCTTTGAGTCCTCGTGGCTCACGCTTTACTACAACAACAGATTGCAGGTGTACAGTTTTATCCGATGATCATGGCGCGAGAGCGATGCTTGCTTATTGAGTTCTTCTTCCGCTTCTTCTTCGATCGGGGATAGGTTCCAGGTCGGCAGCCTGGGCTAGCAGGGTGGATATTGTTTGAGTTTCTGTTTATGATTCATCCATAGTCGGAGGTTGTTCTTGTATGTTGTATTGTTGTATTCATGTGACATTGTATGTATTGGATGTATCCCCACTATTATGTAATGTTGATGTAATGATATCCACCTTGCAAAAGCATTTCAATATGCGGGTCTATCCTTGGTGGGACCTTCGAGTTCCTCTTGGATAGGGTCGCATATTGGGCGTGACATCCAGGTTGCCTAACCCTCGCCCCGTGCACGTTTTAGCAATTTACGCCTGTCATGTTTTTTTTTTTGAAAAATCGGCCAAGTCCCTGTTATTTTTGCATAATCATGCCATGTTCATCGCATCGTATCTCGGCATCCATAGCTCCGTTTCATGCGTGTAATATGTCAAATTGTTTGCCTCGACGAGTACTTCATTTCAATCCATTGCATCATTTTCATTTGAGCTCATCTTGATGCCCGAGATGCTGTTGGAAGAGTGCATGTTGATGTTAACCTGCTGAAACTGTTATAACTTGTTGTTTTGTCATTTTTGCCATGATTGATGTGTGCATCCTATGAGTATGAGTTGTTCATGTGTTTTGATCTATGCCATGCCATCTTTCCAAGGGTGTATGCCATGTATTTTTGTGATCAATGTGGTGACTAGCACAAGCATGCAAACTAGGATTCGTGATATTGTTGATTTTAGTCCCTGTTCTGCTGTTATTTTGATGCCATGTATACTTGATGCTACAGAGAGATCCATGCATATTTTGAGATACTTCAGTAAGGGTGTTTTGAACATATGATTATTGTCTATCCATTCATGCCCTTGTTTGCAATTATGGAGTAGTCTAGCATGTCATTTGAGTGCTCTACTTTTGCTTCAAAATGTTTCCTGGCAGATTGTTTACATGTTACTCAATTTGGCCAAGGTTGCTATATTTGATCCTTGCATGCTATGGACTTGTTCTTGCCTTGGTTTGTTTCACAAACATGTCTTCTTGATGATGCTATGCTTATCTTGTCATGCAATGACTTGTGGTGAGTGAATCGAGCTTGTTAAGTCGTGTACTTGTTTGTTCTTTGTTTTCTTGATGATTCTCATTATATTTTGTTGCTATGTTAACATGTTGCTACTAATCATTCTATGCATAATCTGGAGATGTCCTATAAACATGTTTTGATCTACATGTCATGCTCTATCCATTCATGCCCTTGGTTGGAATTATAGCCTGCTGTAACATGTTGTTATCTTGCTCTAAAGTTGCTTAAAAATGTTGCTGTCAACCTGTTAACATGAAGTTCCAATGTTTCCATGATTGTTTCCTAGTGATCCATGCACCCTATGACCTTGTCCTTGCCATGCTTAGCTTCACAAACATGCATTCTTACTGTTGGGTGCCTTACCATGCCATGTATTGCTCTGTGGTGAGTGGTTCAAGCTCACCAACATGCCTACTTATTGTTGTTTCTGCCATGTTTGAATCTGTAATATAAATTGCCATGTTTACATGGGTGCCATCATATTTTCTGTGCCCTTTTGGCTCATGGTCAGTAAGGGACTTTTGATCTATGCTTTTAGTAGATTCATGCCATGCCTTTGTTTGCCATGATAAGTTCCTGTAACATGTTGTTTGATAGCTCTAAACATTGCAACCTGATGTTATTTCTGCTAAAGTCTGAAACTGTTATTATTTGTAATCTTACCATGTGTTTTGGAGCATGTTCTAGTGATATCTGGAGTTAGCTCAGTGTTCATGTTTCGTTATGCTTTACCTGTACTTCATGCCCATGCCTTTTGTTATTATATTGGGGTGTTGTAGCATGTTGTTTTGATGCTTGTAAGATGCCTAGTTGCTGTTAAGGACAGAATGTTGTTATGACTTGTATAGAGTGTATGTGTTGCACCGTTGCTCCGTTTTGAGTGTGTTCTATATGAAACTTGCTTGATTTTGCATGTAGCTTCATATTATCATGTTGCATCCTTGTTTTGAGGTGTTTGCTTGATGTTTGTATGCATTTTGCATCAATGCCATGCTTATCTTGTTTTGCTCATATCTTCTAGGCCGTAGCTCCGAATCTAATGAACTTTATATGTAACTTGACTAGAATCTCGTGTAGATTATCTTGGTGCTCTTAACTTGCTGTTTAACAACTTGAACATAAGGTTTATTCAGTTCTGGACCAATTTCGAAATATGCATATGAGGACTTACCGGAATTGTTATATGTTGTTTCCGGCCTCATTTAAACTTGCCTTGATGTGTTGTTCTTGTTTGCATCATTGTAACGCCCCGAGACCGACGCTCCAGAAGACTTCCAGCTATTCCGAGTTTCGTCATGTGATTTGTTTTGTTCGTTGCATTCATCATGCCATCTCTTGCATTGCATCATGTCATCATGCCATCATATCATTAATTTTTAAAACTCAACTAAATAAATCGTATGGATTTTTCGATCCATTTAAATCGAGGGAATTCACGATGGTGATTTTCTCTTTATAATATATCCTCCCGATATTAGTGGAGCTATTATAAAAATATTCCATTCATTTGGAATTAACCAAAACACACTTGAAAAAAAATCCCCACTCCCTTTCTACTTCAAGTTTGGTCCCCAAACTTTGTCGATATTTCTTTTCCCATTTATCGAGGCTCCTCCTAATTTCTCAACATTTTTGGACTCTTCTCAAACCCGTCCTAGTTCAAATCATTTGAATTAAATTCAAATGAATTTGAATTTAAATCTTTCAATCTTGCCACTTCATTTTTTTCTTGGAACGAGCATATTTCTGTGAGTCCAGGGAAATTATCCCCATGTCCAAACTCTTTCCCTAACCCTCTCTTTCTTTTATTTTATTTCTTATCTCTGTTTTGTTTTTTTTTCTTTCTTTCTTTCTTTTGAGCGAGAGATAGAGGAGCCCAGCAGCCTGGGCCTCCCAAACCTCCCGCGCCAGCCCCAGGCCGGCCCAGTCTCCGTGGCCCAAGGCCCACCTACCCCTGTCTCCTAAACCCTAGGCGCTCCCAGCCCGACTCTCTCGATCCCTCGCTCTCTCCCTCTCGTTCCCTCGCGCCGCCGCTCACGCACACCCATCGCCCGAGACCCCCAGCGCTCGATTCCTTCGCCCGCCTCCTCTATCAGCCGCCGACCCCGCCGCCGTCGCCCGGGCGCCTAACTCCGGCGGCCCCGTGCCCCTCCTCTACCACACCGTTGCCGGCCTCGCTCCCCTCGCCCGCGTGCCGCCGTCTCCGTCTGGCCGGCCACCGGCGCGCCCGCCGCCATCTTCGCTGGCGCCGACCCGGCCGCGTCCAGCGCCACCGCCGGCTGTGCTCCTTCTTCGCGCGCGCCGCCACCTCGACCACGACTCGGCGGCCCTTCGTCGCCTGCGTCCGTGCCCGCTTCCTCCCGCTGCTGCTCTGCACCACCACCTCCTCCATCGTCTGCGCCGTGCTCGACCGCCTCCTCGCCGGATCCCGCCGTCATCCGCATCCCCGGTCTGCCTCCGCTTCGTACTGGCAGGAACGGGACCTCGGCGACCTCCCGCGACCGGTTTCAGCAAGTTCGGCGCCTGCGCCCATCGTCTGTTGCATCTTCGTCGGCCTCCTCCTCGTGCTATGGAGCTTTTGCCCCGAGCTGTCCACTTCAAACACACCAAGCCGGCTATGCCACTGTTGTCTCCTGGCATGGCCATGACCGAGACCCAGCGTTGTTGTTGTTGTTGCTTGTGTGTACCTCCGCTCCTGAAGTTGTGGGACGCCAAGACTTGTTGCGAGACCATGACCGCCTTACTTGTTGGGATATCACAATATCTCTTATATTATTAATGCATCTATATATTTGGTAAAGGGTGGAAGGCTCGGCCTTATGCAGTGTTTTGTTCCACTCTTGCCGCCCTAGTTTCCGTCATACGGTGTTATGTTCCCGGATTTTGCGTTCCTTACTGCGGTCGGGTGATTTATGGGACCCCCGACGGTTCGCTTTGAATAAAACTTGTCCAGCAAGGCCCAACATTGACTTTTACCATTTGCCTCACCTAGCCCTTTTTCTTCCCTTGGGTTTCGGAGCCGAGGGTCATCTTTATTTTAACCCCCCGGCGGTGCTCCTTCGAGTGTTGGTCCAACTTTGCGATGTCCGGCGCCCCAGGCAACCAGGGTCTATGCCAACCCGACGTCTGGCTCATCCGGTGTGCCACGAGCGAGATATGTGCAGCTCCTATCGGGATTTGTCGGCCAAATGGGAGGCTTTGCTGGTCTTGTTTTACCATTGTCGAAATGTCTTGATGTACGGGATACCGAGTCGATCGGAGTGTCTGGGTGAAGGTCTATTCCTCCGATGATCGCGAGAGCTTGTCATGGGCTAAGTTGGGACACCCTGCAGGTATAAACTTTCGAGAGCCGTGCCAGCGGTTATGTGGCAGATGGGAATTTGTTAATGTCGGTTGTAGAAAACCTGAAGTTGACCTTAATTAAAACGCATCAACCGTGTGTGTAACCGTGATGGTCTCTTTCGGTGAGTCCGGAAGTGAACACGATGTTGGAGTTATGCTTGGCGTAGGTTGCTATAGGATCACTTCTTGATCATACTTTTATCGACCGTGCTTTGCCTTCTCTTCTCGCTCTCATTTGCGTATGTTAGCCGCCATATATGCTAGTCGCTTGCTTCTGCAGCTCCACCTCATGCCTTTACCTTACCCATAAGCTTAAATAGTCTTGATCTCGCGGGTGCGAGATTGCTGAGTCCCGTGGCTCACGGATACTTCAAAACCAGTTTGCGGTGCCTATGTTACCGAAAGCAGGTGACGCAACCAAGCTCAAGGAGGAGCTCAATGAAGATCTTGCCCTTTGTGTTGTTTCGTTCTAGTTGATCGATAGTGGAGCCCAGTTGGGGTCGATCGAGGTCCTTTATGCATTTGGGGTTCTTCTTTTATTTTGGTTCCGTAGTCGGACCTTGATTGTATCTGGATGATGTAATGCTTTATTCATGTAATTGTGTGAAGTGGCGATTGTAAGCCAACTATGTATCTTTTTCCTTATGTATTACATGGGTTGTGTGAAGATTACCTCACTTGCGACATTGCTTTCAATGCGGTTATGCCTCTAAGTCGTGCTTCGACACGTGGGAGATATAGCCGCATCGAGGCGTTACAAGTTGGTGTCGAGCCATCCCGACCTTAGGAGCCCCACCGCTTGATCGTTTTTAGTGGCGAGTTGTGTCTAGAAAAATGTTTTGAGTCATTTAGGATTATATATATCGGAGAGTTAGGAATTCTTTTTACTCCCAGGTCCTTGACCTTACGGTGAGGTATCTGACGTAGAGTTTTGACTCTTCTCTTCTCAAATTTCACTAAATTTTTTTTTAGGATCACGCGGGTACCTTGGAATCGTTCGATGGTTTTATGATGACAACATTGTCTTGGTGCCTCGACATTTAGGGATTGTGGCGGTGTCCCGGGAGTTGAGCTCGAGGTGTTGTCGTCATAATTTTATCGTTGCGATTCGGAATACCCGAGTTTAATACGCCGACATCGAAAATCTCTTTTATGCAGTTGTTGGTGAGATAACCCCGCTAACCCAATCTTGAGGTGAGTGCGGGAGTATTGCCATGACTTCGTATAACGGATGCTTTTGAAGGTTGAGGTAGACGATTTCGAAGGTTTCTTGGTTATGTGTTGAAGGATGGATACTGTGGATGTAGGGATTGTTAGTTTGGGTGAGATATATTGCTCCCTGTATCCCCAACACCGATTGCATAACGAGAAAGTTTGGGAGTTTCATAGGTGGGAATTCAAGTAGCTCTTAGGATATCTTTCCGACGGATGTATGATATGAAATTGGGGTTCGGCGTCTAGTGGTCCGCCTATTCACGGTTGGTTTCTGATGGTCTCGTTGTGTCTTAAAGAGTCCTTGGCTATGCCGACTTCGGGGGCGCTTCGTATGTCATGTGCCTTGCCTTGTACATGATGGTGCTTGTCTGATTGAGCCCGTGTAGGCCCCACCACGAAAACTTGGACGAAATCTCTATCATATGTTTGTTCCGCTTATTCGCAAGCCAATCCTTTGTTTTTGTTTGGAGTTGTGGTATTGAGTTGCTTCAATGTCAAGTGTTGATCCCATACCTTTCCAAACGGTGTTCTCATATTGCTATGTGAATACTAATCCTTTTTAATCATTGAGGTTGTCATGTTAATCCTTTTCCAACCGGTGCGCTTCTCTTCGAGATGATCCCATCATTCTCCCCATCCGCAAGACCAATTATCATTTCTTCTCAACGGTGTTTGTTTCATCCATCTCCAAGTTGTCTTTGTTTTTCCCACCCTCCCACCCTTTTTCCTCAAGGACTAAGATTTCTTTACCAGGTATCCTTTTATTTTTGTGAAGTTTCTCCATTCTTTTCCATCAATGTTCTTACCCGGTGGTTCTCAAGAAGATGTTCTACTAGTTCGTCATTCCTCATTCCTTTCTCTTCTCCGGTGGATTCAAGTCAAGTTTTGTTGATCATACCTTTTTCCTCATTTCAATGTCTTCACATACCGGCGCATCTCATTATCATTCACTTCTCGCTATTTGTTATACCGGAGTGCTCAAGATATCTCGAAGATTCGTGTTTCCACTCTGCATTCGTTCAAGCTCTTTCGAGATTGCTATCTCATTCAAGCCATTTAAATCAACCGGTGCAACCTCCCTTCCAAGCAATCATTTCAACAGTGTTTTCTTTTGAGTGGACCCTAACCCACAGGTCTTTTTCCAGGATCTTACCTGACTCTTCTATTTTCCCAGAGCTATCCTAAATTCTTCTCCAAGTTTGACGTAAGAATGAGTTATCATCAGTCAAATGCTTTTCTCCAAGATCTTTCAAATTCTTTACATTGTTGGCTCAACCTTTTCGGTTTTTTTTTTCATTCTCCCGGAGTATCTCATATAATTCTTGGTGGTGTTTCTTGTTGTCATTCTCTTCATTTGAAGACCGAAGAAGGGTTTCTCTTAAACCTTGCTCCATTCTTTTCAAGATGCGTAGTTCAAGCTTCATGCCATCCTCTCATAATTGTTTTTGATTGTGAGAATTCTTTTCTTACCATCCGGAGCATTTCATGAGTTGTTTCCATTTTTTTCTTCCGAAGGCTATCATGTCATAATTCTTCATTCTCAGCGTGTAGCTATCGTTCTCCAAATCTTATCGGTGAATCGTTCAAATATTCTCTAATCAGTTCATGTTCTCTTTGTTCTCATGTATCTAAATACCCTCAAGTATCTTCATTCGTTTTCCAATTCTTCCCGGTGAATTGTGCCTTTGCTACTCTCTTTTTCAATACGGTGGTTCTTTCAAGATCTCTCTTCCTTGTTCATCATATCATTTCATTTGTTGTTCTAATCCCACCGGTGGTTCCATCAAGACCTTCTCAAGTTTTGATATATCTCTTTTAATCCTTTCTTCGAGAATAAGTAGTATGCCAAATCCGTTGATTGTCATCAATTTAATTGGTGAAGGATACGCATAACATAATTCTTATTCTTGTTTCATCCAAGTGATTAATTCTTTATCCCGGAGGCCCTTAAAATTCTCGGTTTCATTTGTTTCATCTTTTCTTTTTCCCGGAGTTCCAAGCTCTAATTATCACGGAGATCCATCTAAATCGTTGCAAGGCTTCACCTTGTGTTTTCAACTTCTCTTTCTTTTTATCACCCTTTTGTTTACCGGAGTTCTGCATGGAGGCTCTACTTGGTGGTTCCTCAAGGATTCTTTTCACTCTTCAATTGTTCATCAAGATTTCTTTTGAAGTTAAGATCCGTCAAGCCATACTTCGAAATAAACATGGTGCTCAACACATGTCTTGTTTTGAGGAGTTCAAGCATTCTTCATCTTGCATTTCGAAGTGCAATTCTTTCTACCTTATCTTCTGAGGTGGTGTTAGGTCATTCTTGGCAATTTCTCTTCATGTTTCATGATTCACATGTTGTCAAGAATGAGGTACTTTAAATCCATCAATCTCTTCGTTGGATTTATCTTGTGTCATGTTTTCACCTAGAGCTTTCCCTAAAGATTGTTGCTATTTATGGTGCTTATAAATGACCCAAGTTCTTCATTTGTCCTCCCGGTGAAATAAGTTTCTAATCTCCTTGTTGATATCAATCCAATCATTTGTTTCCGTTGGTGGCAGAAGCTCACCTCATAGTTTTGAGATGTTTTCCATAAGCCCACTACAAGCTTGTTCTTTTCGTTGTTGGTTTTCCAACAATTCCATTCTAACCTTCTTGGAAGAGTGCTTTCCAAGTTCACTTGTGGCAAAAGTTGTCATTTTTTTTCTCCGTCCCTTTATTCCAATGATCTACTTCTATTCTTTCTTACGGAGGCATTGTGATGTTGTGCTCTTCACCCATCACCTCATTTCTTGAGGATCGTGTTCTTCTCTTGTTTATCCATTTAACCGGAGTGTTGTGTCATCTCTTCAATATCTTTTCATCTCATCAAGTTTTTCTTCTCTTTTCTACCGGAGTGCTGTTCAAATTATGTCATTCTTGTTCCTTGGCTATCTCATTATACCGAGGTGGTCATATTCTTTTCGATCGTCAAACTCTTGATTCATGTCTTTGCAACCTTCAAGTTCTCGTAATACTCCATGTTCCTCTTTTCCTACCGGATTGTTTGCAATCTCGTTCATCTCCGTTGTACTCTTTCTTTTAAATTGCTCAACCTCTCAAGGTTCTTTGGTTTCACTCATTTCTCAAAGAAGCAACTTTGTTTTACCTCTCCTCTTCCTTTTCCTTTCCCTCCGGTGCCATCCTAGATCTCGGGGCGAGATCCTCTCATAATGGTGGAGTGTTGTAGCGCCCGAGACCGGCGCTCGAAGACTTCCAGCTATTCGAGTTTCGTCATGTGATTTGTTTTGTTCGTTGCATTCATCATGCCATCTCTTGCATTGCATCATGTCATCATGCCATCATATCATTAATTTTAAAACTCAACTAAATAAATCGTATGGATTTTTGATCCATTTAAATCGAGGAATTCACGATGGTGATTTTCTCTTTATAATATATCCTCCGATATTAGTGGAGCTATTATAAAATATTCCATTCATTTGGAATTAACCAAAACACACTTGAAAAAAATCCCCACTCCTTTCTACTTCAAGTTTGGTCCCCAAACTTTGTCGATATTCTTTTCCCATTTATCGAGGCTCCTCCTAATTTCTCAACATTTTGGACTCTTCTCAAACCCGTCCTAGTTCAAATCATTTGAATTAAATTCAAATGAATTTGAATTTAAATCTTCAATCTTGCCACTTCATTTTTTTCTTGGAGCGAGCATATTTACGTGAGTCCAGAAATATCCCCATGTCCAAACTCTTTCCCTAACCCTCTCTTTCTTTTATTTTATTTCTTATCTCTGTTTTGTTTTTTTTTCTTTCTTTCTTTCTTTTGAGCGAGAGATAGAGGAGCCCAGCAGCTGGGCCTCCCAAACCTCCCAGCCCAGCCCAGGCAGCCCAGTCTCCGTGGCCCAAGGCCCACCTACCCCTGTCTCCTAAACCCTAGGCGCTCCCAGCCCAGACTCTCTCGATCCTCGCTCTCTCCTCTCGTTCCCTCGCCCGCCGCTCACGCCACCCATCGCCGAGACCCCCAGCCTCGATTCCTTCGCCTCCTCTCTATCAGCCGCCGACCCGCCGCCGCCGCCGGGCGCCCTAACTCCGCGGCCCGTGCCCTCCTCTACCACACCGTTGCCCTCGCTCCCCTCGCCCAGCGTGCCGCCGTCTCCGTCTGGCGGCCACGGTGCGCCCACCGCCGCCATCTTCGCCCGGCGCCCGACCCGGCAGCGTCCAGCGCCACCGCCGGCTGTGCTCCTTCTGCCGCGCGCCGCCCACCTCTGACCACGACTCCAGCGGCCCTTCGTCGCCTGCGTCCGTGCCCGCTTCCTCCCGCTGCTGCTCTGCACCACCACCTCCTCCATCGTCTGCGCCGTGCTCGACCGCCTCCTCGCCGGATCCCGCCGTCATCCGCATCCCCGGTCTGCCTCCGCTTCGTACTGGCAGGAACGGGACCTCGGCGACCTCCCGCGACCGGTTTCAGCAAGTTTGGCGCCTGCGCCCATCGTCTGTTGCATCTTCGTCGGCCTCCTCCTCGTGCTATGGAGCTTTTGCCCCGAGCTGTCCACTTCAAACACACCAAGCCGGCTATGCCACTGTTGTCTCCTGGCATGGCCATGACCGAGACCCAGCGTTGTTGTTGTTGTTGCTTGTGTGTACCTCCGCTCCTGAAGTTGTGGGACGCCAAGACTTGTTGCCGAGACCATGACCGCCCCGGATTGCTTCCACTTGCTGGACCGACAAGTGCACTAGAGGCCGCTTTGACCGACAAGTACCCCTTCGGATCGCCAAGTACCACGACGCCGGGAGCCCCGGATACGTCAAGTTCGACTACAAAACGTCAAACGTGTACCACTACCGCCGCCCGAACATCTACGAACGGTGTACCACGACGATCATGTACGGCTACACGATGACCCGTGAACAACGACTTCCACTACGCTCGACATGTACGACTACGGCACGAGTACAACTACTTCCCTCGACGCCCGAGAACGACTACTTCCTCTACTTCCTCTACGAACTCGACCCGCTCCGAAATGCACGCTTCGAAGGTATAACGAGATGACGACCGCCCGTGAATGAATGCATGTTGTATGAGTTGTCCTTGTTTGCACCGGGCCCGTTTGCTTCATGCACGTTCCGCCTTGTTGGCCATGCCGTCGTCCCGTGGGAACCCGGTATCCGGGATCACCCCACCATCCGTGCACGCATCCGCACACTTGCTCTTTGCACCGGTATCTCAATGAGTTATCGGATCATCGGAATGTTGCCGTGGCACCATTTTCGTTATCGTTGCCGTGGCACCATTTTCGTTATCGTTGCTGTGGCACCATTTTCGTTATCGTTGCCGTGGCACCCTTTTTGTTCCGCCATGGCGACAAATGCTTCATTAATGCTCATGTCAACCTTTTCATAAATATTGCATAAAACTTGCATATGTCATCCGCATCATGATAACAACAATTAAAATGTTTTAAACTTGTTGTTGCTTTAAATTGCTAAATGCATATGGGGATTTACCGGATTTGTTGTTTTTACATCCGGCCCCATTTAAATTGTTTAGATGGTATAGTTTTTGTTATGCTTCACCTCTTGCCATGCTTATCAACATTTAATATTGTTGGGTACATAAACGAGATCGAACTAAATAACTTGTCGTGGTGTTCCGTCAATATGCAACTCGTTGCATATTGAGCTCCACTTAATTTGTAGGATTGTTTGTGCACTTTGCCATGCCATGCTATTTAAACCGGACATGCATCATACTTGATTGTGCTTCATGCCATGTTTATGTGATGGTTGTTTACTATGTTGTTTGCTTCTTTCCGGTTTGCTTCTCTCGTTAGCTTCGGTTTCGTTCCGAAGTTGTGAGGATCCGTTCGACTTCGTCCGTTTGTCTTCTTCATGGAATCGTTCTTCTTCCTTGCGGAATCCCAGGCAAGATGATCATACCCTCGAAATCACTACTATCTTTGCTATGCTAGTTTGCTCGCTCTTTTGCTATGCCAATGCTACGATGCCTACCTTTTTGCTTGTCAGCCTCCCAAATTGCCATGTCAACCCTCTAACCTTGACACCACTCCTAGCAAACCGTTGTTTGGCTATGTTACCGCCTTGCTCAGCCCCTCTTATAGCGTTGTTAGTTGCAGGTGAAGATGGAAGATTGTTCCTTGTTGGAACATGGAGATGTTGTTCCTTGTTGGAACATGTTTACTTGTTGGGATATCACAATATCTCTTATATTATTAATGCATCTATATATTTGGTAAAGGGTGGAAGGCTCGGCCTTATGCCTGGTGTTTTGTTCCACTCTTGCCGCCCTAGTTTCCGTCATACCGGTGTTATGTTCCCGGATTTTGCGTTCCTTACGCGGTCGGGTGATTTATGGGACCCCCCTGACAGTTCGCTTTGAATAAAACTTGTCCAGCAAGGCCCAACATTGACTTTTACCATTTGCCTCACCTAGCCCTTTTTCTTCCCTTGGGTTTCGGAGCCGAGGGTCATCTTTATTTTAACCCCCGGGCGGTGCTCCTTCGAGTGTTGGTCCAACTCGAAGCGATGTCCGGCGCCCCAGGCAACGAGGTCTATGCCAACCCGACGTCTGGCTCATCCGGTGTGCCACGAGCGAGATATGTGCAGCTCCTATCGGGATTTGTCGGCACAGTGGGAGGCTTTGCTGGTCTTGTTTTACCATTGTCGAAATGTCTTGATGTACCGGGATACCGAGTCGATCGGAGTGTCTGGGTGAAGGTCTATTCCCGATGATCGCGAGAGCTTGTCATGGGCTAAGTTGGGACACCCTGCAGGTATAAACTTTCGAGAGCCGTGCCCGCGGTTATGTGGCAGATGGGAATTTGTTAATGTCGGTTGTAGAAAACCTGAAGTTGACCTTAATTAAAACGCATCAACCGTGTGTGTAACCGTGATGGTCTCTTTCCGGTGGTCCGGAAGTGAACACTGATGTTGGAGTTATGCTTGACGTAGGTTGCTATAGGATCACTTCTTGATCATACTTTTATCGACCGTGCTTTGCCTTCTCTTCTCGCTCTCATTTGCGTATGTTAGCCGCCATATATGCTAGTCGCTTCTGCAGCTCCACCTCATGCCTTTACCTTACCCATAAGCTTAAATAGTCTTGATCTCGCGGGTGCGAGATTCTGAGTCCCGTGGCTCACGGATACTTCAAAACCAGTTTGCGGTGCCTATGTTACCGGCGGTGGCGCAACCAAGCTCAAGGAGGAGCTCAATGAAGATCTTGCCCTTTGTGTTGTTTCGTTCTAGTTGATCGAGAGTGGAGCCCAGTTGGGGTCGATCAGGGTCCTTTGTCGCATTTGGGGTTCTTCTTTTATTTTGGTTCCGTAGTCGGACCTTGATTGTATCTGGATGATGTAATGCTTTATTCATGTAATTGTGTGAAGTGGCGATTGTAAGCCAACTATGTATCTTTTTCCCTTATGTATTACATGGGTTGTGTGAAGATTACCTCACTTGCGACATTGCTTTCAATGCGGTTATGCCTCTAAGTCGTGCTTCGACACGTGGGAGATATAGCCGCATCGAGGGCGTTACAATCATCTCTTGCCATGAGTAGCTTCATGTAGCTTGGTCATGCATCATGCTTGTTATGCATCATGCCTTGTTCATGTGTGGTGTGTTTACCTATGTTGTGTGCTTCTTCTCGATAGTTCCCGTTTCGTTGCGATCGTGAGGATGCATTAAATCTCACGTGTGGTTCGTCTTCGTGGCTTCATCTTCTTCATGGACTCGTTCTTCTTCCTTGCGGATTTCGAGCAAGATGACCGCTTCTACGGATCTCACTACTATCATTGCTTTGTTAGTTGCTTCGTTCTATCGCTATGCTGTGTTACCTATCATTTTGCTCTTCAAGCCTCCCAAATTGCCATGAACCTCTAACCTTTGACACCATTCCTAGCAAACCACTGTTTGGCTATGTTACCGCTTTTGCTCAGCCCCTCTTATAGCGTTGCTAGTTGCAGGTGAAGTTGAAGATTTCTCCATGGTGGACAGGATTTATGTTGGGATATCACAATATCTCTTATATTATTAATGCATCTATATATTTGGTAAAGGGTGGAAGGCTCGGCCTTATGCAGTGTTTTGTTCCTCTTGCCGCCCTAGTTTCCGTCATACCGGTGCTATGTTCCCGGATTTTGCGTTCCTAACGCGGTCGGGTGATTTATGGGACCCCCCTGACAGTTCGCTTTGAATAAAACTTGTCCATCAAGGCCCAACCTTGGTTTTACCATTTGCCTCACCACCACCTATACCCTTCCCTTGGGTCGGCCAACCCAAGGGTCATCTTTATTTTAGCCCCGGGCGGTGCTTGTCTAAGTGTTGGTCGAACCGAGCAACTTCTTGGGGCCACCTCGGGAAACTTCAAGTCTGGTTTTACTCGTGCTTTGTCTCATCCGGTGTTGCCCTGAGAACGAGATATGTGCAGCTCCTATCGGGATTGTCGGCGCATCGGGTGGCTTTGCTAGTTTTGTTTTACCATTGTCGAAATGTCTTGTAAACCGGGATTCCGAGACCGATCGGGTCTTCTGGGAGAAGGTCTATTCGCCGTTGATCGCGAGAGCTTGTCATGGGCTAAGTTGGGACACCCTGCAGGTATAAACTTTCGAGAGCCGTGCCCGCGGTTATGTGGCAGATGGGATTTTGTTAATGTCGATTGTAGATAACTTGACACGATCCGAATTAAAACGCATCAACCGTGTGTGTAGCCGTGATGGTCTCTTCTCGGTAGTCCGGGAAGTGAACACGGTTTACGTGTTATGTTTGGCGTAAGTAGGTGTTCGGGATCACTGTTGATCATTGCTAGCTTCACGACCGTTCCGCTTGTTTCTCTTCTCGCTCTCATTTGCGTATGTTAGCCACCATATCATGCTTAGTCATTCTGCTGCAACCTCACCACTTTACCCCTTCCTTTCCCATTAATCTTTGCTAGTCTTGATACCCCGGTAATGGGATTCTTTGAGTCCTCGTGGCTCACAGTTTACTACAACAACGATTGCAGTACAGGTTTATCCGATGATCATGGCGAGAGCGATGCTTGCTTCGTTGAGTTCTTCTTCTGCTTCTTCTTGATCGGGGATAGATTCGGTCGGCACTGGGCTAGCGAGGTGGATATTGTTTGAGTTTACATTTATGATTCATCGTGAAGCGGATGTTGTTCTTGTATGTTGTATTGTTGTATTCGTGTGACATTGTATGTATTGGATGTATCCCCATCTATTATGTAATGTTGATGTAATGATATCCACCTTGCAAAAGCGTCTTCAAGATGCGCTTCTATCCTTGGTGGGACCTTCGAGTTCCTTTAGGATAGGGTCGCATCTTGGGCGTGACACTCATGTGAGTCCTGTTTCTGTATGAAGCCTTTGGGCCACATGAAGCTATTGGTCTGGGGTTTGTCTTCTTCCTTGGTGGTGTCATGACGACATTCACAGGAAGATTCTCAATGTACCGCTTAGGTACCCAGATCTTCTTTATAGGTAGTCCATTCTGCAGTTAGTACCAATGTACACGCAAACACTTCACCATTCGATTTTTGAACAGCTTATAGTTTGCATCAAAGGATTCATCAATGACAATAGGATTAGCACAGGTAAAGCCGGATAAAGTGGATGGATCTCTTGAAGGTTCCTTTGCACAAGCCATGTGGTTTTGGGGTACTGCTCGGGCTTCCAATCTGAGCCATCAACATTCATTTTCCTTTTGAACCCAACACCCTCTTTCCTAGGGTTTGGTTCAGATCGCTTTTGAGGACATCGCAGAGTCGATGTCCTTCAAACTTTGTACATCCTGTTTCAAGCAATGTCTTCAACATAGCATTTTCATCGACAAATGGTGGGTATCCCCTTGAGAGGGGTTAGTAACCACATCGATAGGTGAAGACAATGAAACGATGGCGATGAGTGGAACATTCACCAACAGATGTAGCGTTATCACGCTCAATGCATTTTAGACATGGTGGTTCAAATCCATCTGGCCAGGCGATCTCGATCTGTTGAGCGAAGTGACTCATTCACCTTTTGAAGATCTTCATGAGCCGCTCTCAATTTCTCAAGCTCTTGTTTCCTTTGAAGATAATCATAGGAGAGCCTTTCATAAGTAGTTGAGAGCGATTCATGGCGACCTTCAAGTTCTTGGTACTTAGCATGAAGATCTTTTATGTCATCAACTAAGGGCGGTGAGCGTGTCATTCATTCAACAGTCATCGCTTTTGTCTAACAGTTTTTGAGTATGTTCCATAGCCTTTTGTTGTTCGATTGCAATTTTAGCAAGTGTTTTGTAGCTAGGTTTGGATTCACAATCAGAGTCATCTTCACTTGAAGGTTGAAAGTAAGCATCGCGTGATTTTACCTTGGCACCACGTGCCATGAAGCAGTAGGTGGGAGTAGGATCGTCTTCGTCATTAGCTTCAGCGTTGGTGTGGGCGTCATTGTCTTGATGTTGAAGATAGACTTGGCAACATAGGCGTGGCTAGAGCCGGACTTACAACGCCAGGTCGAGACTCCTCTCGGACTCCACCTCCGCCTCCTCCGGCAGACTCCTCCTCTAAATCCATTTCCTTGCCAACAAAGGCACGAGCCTTGCCAGATGAGCTCTTCTTGTATGATGAAGACTTGGAAGAAGACTTAGAAGACTTTGAGGATTTCTTCTTCTTCTTGTCATCGGAATCATATTCCTTGTTTTTCTTCTTCTTCTTCTCATTGTCCCACTGTGGACACTCAGATATGTAGTGACCAGGTTTCTTACACTTGTGGCAGGTTCTCTTCTTGTGATCATGTGTGGAAGCTTCATCATTCCTTGAGCTAGATCGTGAAGACTTTCGGAAGCCTTTCTTCTTTGTGAATTTCTGGAACTTCTTCACAAGCATAGCAGTTCCTTCAATGTCTTGGGATCTTGAGCTGCAATGATTCTTCTTGGATGAGGAAACAACTTTCGCCTTCAAAGCACGAGTTCGGCCATAGTTTGGGCCATAAATATCTCTTTTCTCAGATAGCTGGAACTCTTGTGTGTTGAGCCTCTCAAGTATATCAGACGGATCGAGTGTCTTGAAGTCAGGACGTTCTTGTATCATGAGGGCAAGGGTGTCAAAGGAGCTATCAAGTGATCTCAGTAGTGTCTTAACGATTTCATGCTTGGTAATCTCAGTTGTGCCAAGAGCTTGAAGTTCATTTGTGATATCAGTGAGGCGATCAAACGTGAGCTGGACATTTTCGTTGTTGTTTCTCTTGAAGCGGTTGAAGAGGTTGTGAAGAACACTGATTCTTTGATCTCTCTGAGTTGAAACGCCTTCGTTGACCTTGGATAGCCGATCCCGACTAGCCGGCGTTTCGGAGCACTCACACGGCCATCTTGTCCTTTGGTCGATGACCACGAGATGATGTTCTTTGCGGTAGAGTCCATTGAATGAACTTCTTAACATCGATGGGGTGACACCTTCACGAGTTTTGGGAACGCCATTCTTGACGACATACCGGGTCGACATCAATGGCTTCAAGATGCATCGCATCTTATTCTTTCAGTAGGGATATTCAGTTCCATCGAACACGGGGCAAGCAGCGGAGACCTTGATTATCCCTGCGGTCGACATAGCTGAAACTCCAGGTGGTTAAACCGAATCACACAGAACAAGGGAGTACCTTGCTCTGATACCAATTGAAAGTGCTAGTATCGACTAGAGGGGGGTGAATAGGCGATTTTTATGAAAGTCTTCAAAACTTGGAAGTTTCAAAGACAAACAACAGAAATAACCTAATTGATATGCAGTGGAAGATAAACTACCCTAAACAAGCCATAGTCAAGTATGTAATGATGTGAAAGTATAGGACTAATAGCAGTTAGATAGTAAGGATCAAGATGGAAGATAGTATGAAGCCAATCAACAATAGTAGCCAAGCAATGAAGTCAAACAGATACACAGATAGGCATTGACTTCACGAAGACAAACTTAAGTAAGGTTGAAAGGATAGAACCAGTTGCTTGTTGAAGACACGAGATTTGTTGGACCAGTTCGATTCTTTGTGACAAGCTATGCGTCTGGTTAGGGAGGCTGAGATTTAACTCGAAGACCGTATCTTCACCTTATTCCCCTTGAGCTAAGGACACCCAGTCCTCGCCCAATCACTCTGTAAGTCTTCAAGGAGACTTCCAAACCTTCACAGACTTCGTTCACCGGCAATCCACAATGACTCTTGGATGCTCGAGCGCGACGCCTAACCGGCCGGAGGATTCACAGTCCTCAAGTGTAATAAGTCTTGAGTCACACATGTAAAGACTTGATAATGCCTAACATCTTTGGCTCACGGGTGTTTGGGCTTTGTCCTCGCAAGGATCTTTCTCTCTCAATTGCTTCGAGGTGGGTTGCTCTCAAACGACAAAAGCCGTGCACAAACTCTGAGCAGCCACCAATTTATGGTGTAGGGGGTGGGCTATTTATAGCCACTTGGCAACCCGACCTGATTTGTCCAAAATGACCCTGGGTCACTAAGGAACTAACACGTGTTCCAACGGTCAGATTTCAAACACACGCGGCAACTTTACTTGGGCTTACAAGCGAAGCTGACTCATCCAGCTCTGGATAAGATTTGCTCTCATTGTCTTCGCTCGAAGACATAGGATTTGGGTTGAGCATCACATCAGTCACTCTGACTTAGTTCACTTGGACCCCACTTAACAGTACGGTGGTTCCTATGACTCAACAAGGAAGAAAAGGAAACAACGAAACCACATAGTCTTCGTGCTCCAAAGTCTTCACACGATGTATTCTCATGTCATAGTCTTCAATATGAATATCTTCTCATACCACCATTGTCTTCAATGTCTTCATACATTTTTAGGGGTCATCTCCGGTAGGTAAACCGAATCAATGAGGGACACTACCTGCGTTATCCTGCAATTCTCACAAACGCATTAGTTCCTCAACCAACTTTGTCGTCAATACTCCAAAACCAACTAGGGGTGGCACTAGATGCACTTACACTTCTTCTTCCCGCTCGACCGTGAGCACTGTGCTAACAACTTGTCCTGTGGCTGCGATGTAAAGCAGTAGAGGCTCCTTGCTAACCGGAGCAGCAAGCACCGGCTGGGTGGAAAGCAGGGCTTTGAGCTCTTCAAACGCTGCTTCAGCTTCGTCATTCCACTCGAACTTGTCAGATTTCTTCATCAGTCGGTAAAGAGGCAGTGCCTTTTCATCGAGGCATGAGATGAATCGGATCAAAGCAGCCAAGCAACCAGTAAGCTTCTGAAAGTCATGCACGCGCATTGGGCATTTCATTAGGAGGATTGTGCCAATCTTTTCTGGGTTTGCGTCGATCCCTCATTTGGAAACGAGAAAACCGAGTAACTTTCCGCCTAGGACTCCAAATGTGCACTTAGACGGATTAAGCTTGATACCATACCTTCTCAGGTTGGCAAAGGTTTCAGCAAGGTTAGTCAGCAGGTTGGAGCCTTTGCATGACTTAACCACTATGTCAACCATGTATGCTTCCACATTCCGACTGATTTGAGTGAGCATGCACTTCTGAATCACGCGCATGAATGTGGCACCAGCATTCTTGAGGCCGAAGGGCATAGTAACATAGCAAAAACACCCACACGGGGTGATGAAAGCTATTTTTATCTCGTCGGGTCCATACAGTCGGATCTGATGGTACCCGGAATAAGCGTCCAGGAAGGACAGTCGCTCACATCCCGCAGTTGAGTCGACAATCTGGTCGATGCAGGGTAGAGGAAAATGATCTTTCGGGCAGGCCCGATTGATGTGTTTGAAGTCAATACACATTCGGAGTGATTTGTCCTTCCTGGGAACCATAACAACATTGGCGAGCCACTCGGAGTGGTATATCTCGTGCATGAACTCTGCGGCTAGGAGCCGAGCCACTTCCTCGCCAATGGCTTTTCTCTTCTCCATGGCGGACTGGCGAGGTGCTCTTTGACGGGTTATACTTTTGGATCGACTCGCAAACGGTGCTCAGCCAGCCTCCTGGGTACACCTGGCATGTCAGATGGTTTCCATGCAAAGATGTCCCAGTTCTCACGGAGGAACTGGATGAGCGCTTCTTCCTATTTGCTATCGACCGTCGTCGAGATATGGGTCGGAGCGGCATTGGGATCGGTCGGGTGAACATGGAATGTCTTGGTCTCGCCGGCCGACTGAAATGCGGACTCCGAGGCAGGCCTCTTAGCATGCAGCAAATCACTCGAATCTACAATCTTCTAGTATTCTTGAAACTCTACAGCTTCCATCTGCTCATCTGCTATTTTTTCCCCATCCTGAGGACAATCTTCTGCTCTCTGATGGTTACCGGAAACCATTATTACGCCTCTGGGGCCAGGCATCTTCATCTTGAGATAAACATAGCACGGTCGAGCCATAAAGCTAGCGTAAGCAGGTCTGCCCAGAATGGCATGGTATGCACTCTGGAAATCCACTACCTCAAACGTCAACTTCTCCTTGCGGAAATTCTTCTCATCGCCAAAAACCACATCGAGAGTGATCTGGCCAAGTGATTCGGCTTTCTTTCCTGGTATGATCCCGTGGAACCGCATGTTGCTCTCGCTGAGATTGGACATCGGGATGCCCATTCCTTTGAGAGCTTCAGTATACAGAATATTCAGGCCACTGCCACCATCCATCGGGACCTTAGTCGATTGGGTGCCCCCACGACCGGTCGACCACCGGCCTTTGCCGCCCGTGGGTAGCTACGCGTGCTGGGTGGTCGGACTGGTCGAATGTAATGGGGACTTTTTGTTGGGGAACGTAGTAATTTCAAAATTTTCCTACGCACACGCAAGATCATGGTGATGCATAGCAACGAGAGGGAGAGTGTTGTCTCGTGCCCTCGTGGATCGAAGCGAAGCGTTGACGCAGCGTAGAGGAAGTAGTCGTATGTCTTCCGGTCCAACCGATCCAAGCACCGTTACTCCGGCACCTCCGAGTTCTTGACACACGTCAGCTCGATGGCGCACCGGGCTCCGATCCAGCAAAGCTTGGGGAGGAGTTTCACAAGACTGACGGTGTGGTGGCGATCTTGATGTTCAACCGTCGCGAGGCTTCGCCTAAGCACCGCTACAATATGACCGAGGTGTAATATCGTGGAGGGGGCACCGCACACGGCTAAGGAACGATCACGAAGATCAACTTGTGTGTCCATGGGGTGCCCCTACCCCGTATATAAAGGAGTGGAGGAGGGAGGGCGGCCCTCATCTATGGCGCCCTAGGGAGTCCTACTCCCACCGGAGTAGGATTCCCCTTTCTAGTCAACTAGGAACCCTTCCATGTAGTAGGAGTAGGAGAGAAGGAAAGGGAAGAGAGAAGGAGAAGGAAGGAAGGCGCCCCCTCCTAGTCAATTCGGACTAGTCAAAGGGAGGTGCGGCCACCCTTTGGCCCTTTCTCTCCTTTCCCGTATGGCCCAATGAGGCCCAATACGAATTCCGTAACTCTCCCAGACTCAAAAATACCGAATCACTCGGAACCTTTCCGAACTCGAATATAGTCGTCCAATATATCGATCTTTACGTCTCGACCATTTCGAGACTCCTCGTCATGTCCCGATCTCATACGGAACTCCAAACTCCTTCGGTACATCAAAACTCATAAACTCATAATATAAGCATCGCCGAAACCTTAAGCGTGCGGACCCTACGGTTCGAGAACAATGTAGACATGACCGAGACACGTCTCCGGTCAATAACCAATAGCGGGACCTGGATGCCCATATTGGTTCCTACATATTCTACGAAGATCTTTATCGGTCGAGACCGCATAACAACATCGTTGTTCCTTTGTCATCGGTATGTTACTTGCCCGAGATTCGATCGTCGGTATCAATACCTAGTTCAATCTCGTTACGCAAGTCTCTTTACTCGTTCCGTAATACATCATCTCGCAACTAACTCATTAGTTGAAGTGCTTGCAAGGCTTAAGTGATGTGTATTACCGAGAGGGCCCAGAGATACCTCTCCGACATTCGGAGTGACAATCCTAATCTCGAAATACGCCAACCCAACAAATACCTTCGGAGACACCTGTAGAGCACCTTTATAATCACCCAGTTACGTTGTGACATTTGGTAGCACACAAAGTGTTCCTCTGGTAAACGGGAGTTGCATAATCTCATAGTCATAGGAACATGTATAAGTCATGAAGGAAGCAATAGCAACATACTAAACGATCGGGTGCTAAGCTAACGGAATGGGTCATGTCAATCAGATCATTCAACTAATGATGTGATCTCGTTAATCAAATAACAACTCCTTGTTCATGGTTAGGAAACATAACCATCTTTGATTAACAAGCTAGTCAAGTAGAGGCATACTAGTGACATCCTGTTTGTCTATATATTCACACATGTATTATGTTTCCGGTTAATACAATTATAGCATGAATAATAAACATTTATCATGAAATAAGGAAATAAATAATAACTTTATTATTGCCTCTAGGGCATATTTCCTTCACTTTTGACCACTTTAGATATCTTGGTGTTGCCGGAGCAACCATGTTCACCTCTCTGTTAATCACCTTCAGTCGACTTTTGCTCTCAATATCTGCAAAAATCACTAAGGTGGCATTGACATTGGGGTAACCATCGTCGTCATCCTTATCTTCTTCTTCCTTCTCAGGCTCTTTATCCTTATCACTGGATTTACTTTCTCGGAAGCTCTAGATAAGGAGTCGACATTGTCGAGTGGTATGCTTGGGGAGAATCAGGTTCCCCTCCTCATCCTTCTTGGTGTGAATATGACACGGCAAATCCATCACATCATTTCCTTCTTGATTCTTCACCTTCTTGGGGGTCCAGGGCCCTTTAGGTTTCCCTTTGAACTTTCCTTTTTTCAACACTGTTGCCTCGGCAGGACCTGCTGCCTCAGCCTTTCGCTTCTGCTTCCGACTGGAATTTCCTCCTCCGGCGTCCTGGGCGACTGTTTTGTGCTTGCCACTCCTAAGTCGGTCTTCCTCTTTGCCGTTAGCGTATTTGGTGGCAATCTCCATCATCTGAGTCAAAGAAATATCTCCCATCCGACCAAACTTCAGATTGAGCTCTCTGTAGCGAACGCTTTCCTTGAAGGCACAGACTGCTTGGTGATCTGACACATTCTCCACTGTGTGGTGCAGAGTGATCCATCTCTGGATATAGTCCCTCAAGGTTTCATTCGGTTTCTGCACGCAATGCTGCAGTTCCGGTACACCAGCAGGTCTCTTGCAAGTACCTTCGAACATTCTGGTGAACACTCGGGCTAACTCATCCCAACTCAAAATACTCCCATGGGCCAACTAATTTAGCCAAGCTCTGGCAGAACCCTCGAGCATCAGAGGAAGGTGCTTCATGGCCACCTCATCGCTGCCGCCACCAATGTGCACAGCCACTCGGTAGTCTTCGAGCCAAGTATCGGGCTTTGACTCGCCCGTAAACTTACAGACGCTAGTCGCCAGTCTGAAGTTATGGGGTATCTCAGCAGCTCTGATGGCACTTCCAAAACACTCGGGGCCGGAAATGTCGACTCTGCCTCCACTGGGTCTGTCCCGATCCAGCCCTTCTCTGTATTCTCTGTTCCGGTCGACTAAACCTTTCACAAGGATGGACCTTGTGTAAAAGCCAGGCTCCCTAGGGTCGACTGGAACTCCGCGGTCGTTCTCATACGGACGCTTGTCGTCATTGCACCGGGGCGCGTACGACCCGTCCCTCGGAAGGGGCGAAGGCGCTCGACGGTAGTTGTTGCCGGCGTACTCACGATCATATTATCCATGAGATCTTCCCAGGTACCGATCCTGGCGGTGATCACGGCCTCCATGTCGCAAAGGGACCTAGGGCGTGAGCCACCGAGCGGTATCTGCTCTTCTCGATCGATGTGGATTACATTCATGGCGATCGACAGCGGAGTTCTGGTCTCCCGCTGCTCGGAGCAGCGTTCTGATCTGCTCCAAGCCTCTTCCAGCCTCCGAACAAGACGGCTGAATAGACTCTGCAATACGTGCAGCGGCTGCCAAATTCTGAATCGGTGTACGGAATACCTGAGTTTTCGGTGGAAACAACTGTCATGGATGCCGACTGGACTCGGGAATCAGTCGATGGGCATGCTCGTTGAGAGAATGTTGGAGATTCTCTAGACGAGTGCGCTCAGCCAGAGTGGCCAGGCGCACTGCCTCCAAGGCCCGGGCCTCGACGGTTTCCCCTATGATGGGGGTCTGGAGAGCCTCCACGTTGAGACGATGCAGTTCCTCCCTTTGCTGCGAGCTGAGAGGTTGGGGCTGGTACTCTTCGTGGTCGAGTGACGGGCCAGCGCTTCTGTCGCCGTCGCCACTGTGACGAAAGCCAGGCGGACCGCGATGGGAGTCGACCATGAGGACCTCCGCCGCGGGGTCACAACTCCCGCTCTCAGAAAAGGTATCTGCAAAATCAGTCGGCAGGTCGATCGATCCGCGAGAAAACATGTCGGGCTCGCTCACCGCGACTTGGGGGGTGAAGGCCTGACGAGCCACCGCATGTCTCACCCATCGCTAGAGCTGTGAACGCCCAGACCGCTTGCGGCGGCGTCTAGCGGAGTGAGTCGATGACGCGATGACCGACTGGTACGGGGAAGATGGCTGCCTAAGGAGGACGCCGCAGGAACTCGCGCGGAAGTACGCCGAGCCACAAGCCGGGAGAGCCTCGACATCGAGGGGGGCCTCCTGGAGCCAAGCGGAGTCATCGGCGACAAAAGTGAATGCACCGAGTCGGAACTCGCGGCCCATGACCAAACCGCCGCCGGAAACCATGCTGATGAAGATCGAAGAAAACGCAACCTCGCCGAAAGTCGCTAAGACGCTTTTCCCCATGGTGGGCGCCAACTGTCGTGGTACTAAGTCTGACAGTAAGTATGGGGGTACGAATGAGGAGGCAAGGTCCTAGCTACGGCAAGATTGTACACAGGTGTTTATGAGTTTAGGCCCCTCTCGGAGGAGGTAAAAGCCCTACGTCTCAATGCCCGGAGGCGATCGACTAGATTATATGAGTGTGTGTTACAGGGCGTGCGAACCCTTGTGCCAGAGGAGGGGGTGGCTTATATAGAGTTCGATAGGACCCCAGCCATTCCCCATTACAAAGAGTTCAATGCACATAAAGTTGGGGCGTTACTGATAACGCCAGCCTTAAGTGCCTTAAATGACCTTAAACACTACAAAGTGAATGCTTGCCCGTTGCTGTTCTGAGTGACTCCTGGTCTTCAGTAGGTCGAGTGGTTTCTTGTATGATCGTGTGATTTCAGGAAGGAGGGGTACCCGAGTGGTTGATTGGTCAGGTGGATTGCACTCGACACCTTTATTGGGCATTCCCTGTTGTCTCTTGAGCTTCTTTGCTTTTAGGGTAGTGACCTTGGGTAGGGCGTATAGGTCAGGCCCGTGACCCTACCCTAGGTCTATATCATCATCACCGACCACCACGCGCCAGGGGCCTGGGGCGCGCCCTGGTGTATCATGGTCCGTGTGAGCCTCCGTTTGCAGTGATTCCAACTCCCAAAATTTACAAATATTCCAAAATAATTCTCCGTTGAGTTTCATCACGTTTGGACTTCGTTTGATATGGATTTTCTGCGATACAAAAACATGCAACAAACAGGAACTGGCACTAGGCACTGGATAAGTAAGTTAGTCCAAATAAATCATATAAAAAGTTGTCAAAAGTATGTAAAAGTTGAATAATATTGGCATGAAACAATCAAAAATTATAGATACGACGGAGACGTATCAGTCATGCATCTCATATAGCTGAGATAATTCTCGGGGTCCATGACCTTACTGTAGGAAGGGCTGACTCAAAGTATATCGGCATATAGCCTGGCATCTCTTCAGCGTGGTAAGGATCTGAAGTTGACTCCGGATCTGGCGCATGATTCGGTTCTATGTCCGATGCAATGCCTGAGACAGGGGATGGACCGGCGTAACGGCTTGATACCGGGACGAGATCGCCTGGGGTTGACGTGTTTGGTTCCTCCGGTGGTGCCGAGAGCCCAATCTGATATCCTCGAAGGAGATCGGTTCCAGAGTTGAGCCTGCGATGTCTGATAGCCCTCAATCCGACCGGACGTCAAGCCTAACAATACGAGCTTGCTGCGGGAATCCGTGATGTATTCCAAGCCTCCAAAAGTCACGATCTAATCCAGGGCATAGTTCTCGACGAAGGACAGATGGCCCACTGAGTCGGCGCAAAATATCATGCTACCGAACATGAAAAGTTGTCTGGGAACGTATACGTTCCCATGGCCGGAGCCGCAATTAATCTGCAGATGAGCTATCGATCTCTCTATTGATCACACAGCGGAACTCTCAACGAAAGCACCAGTGTCGGTGTAAAATCCGGCAGAGGGGTCCCGAGCTGTGGATCTCGTATCGGTGGTAACAAAAATAAGGGAGACGATGTTTAAATAGGTTCGGGCCCTCTTGATGGAGGTAAAACCCTATGTCCTGCTCTTGTTTATATTGATGGAGATGTATCAAGTACAAGCTTGACCTACCTTGAGATTGTAAGTTTTGTTCTAACCCTAAGGCGAGGTGAATGTAATTGTGAGTCGTTCCCCTATACGGGCTAAACCTTTGGCTTAAATGCACGGCGGGTAGGGCATCTACGGTTACAGGGTCAGTTTCCAAGGGATCGCATGGAGGTGGCAGGAGATGTCTTGGAGTATATGTCAAATCTTCAGCAGAGGCAGTCTTGATCACGTCTACGCATGCAGCTTCTGGAGTCCATCCCATGGAGAATGAGGACTACGGGTCAACTCGGTTGGCACCCCTTAGTCTAGGACATCATCACCTGGCCTCGGTTCAAGAAATGGCGTGCGGCTTTGGCGTGGCCAACAGCTGCCTGTGGCCTCCCCTGCCCTATTCCGGCTGGCTGGGCCCAAACTTACCAAAAGGGCCTGCTTTTCTGGCCTCAGCGTTAGTGGTCCATGTTGATCGGGTTGGGTGGTCTTGGATGTTGTGGCGGCGGCTCTGGAGATGGAAGCGTGGGGCTTGTGGGCCGGAGCTCGTGCTTAGGTGTTGCCCTGTGGCCATAGTCGTGTGGGCGGCCGGGGTGTGATGATCGGTGGTGGAGGTGCGGCGTTCATACCTATGCCGAGGGTGATGAGTGTGGGTCGTGGTGAAAATTTGTTCTGTCTTCGAGCAGGCTGGTGGAGGCGATGTTCATTCCCTTCTTGAAGGCATTACCCCGGTCCTCATTGCCAGTCATGTTGCTCCATGGGAAACTCTGATCCTTGGCTTGGGCGGTGGCGCACTCTAGTGTTTTGTCCTTCCTGGAGGCACCATTTTGGAGCTCACAGGTCCTTGTATGCAGCTTCATCTCTTTGTGGTGGCGTGTTCGCAGTTGAGGACCCCAATAGCTCTTGTAGTGGAAGGGGTGGTGTTGCGGCACTCGGCGCCGATGTATCCGCCTTGGATGTGTGTGCGTGTGTTGGGCTGTCGTAAGTTTGTATTGAGTTGTCAATGATTGTTGCTTTATATATAAAGCGGGGCGAAAGCCTTTTTCGATAAGTTGCTCGCAATACCAAGCACATATATTGGCCAACGAAATGAAGGTGGGTATGGCTCGTTGTGGGTAACTTGTTGCCTGATCCACCACAAGTACCAACAACCTACAAGAAGGGCCTGTTTCACTTCCAGACCTGGCATAATTAGCAACCAAGATTCAAGTAGGAGTAGAAGATGCTCCATCATGACAGAGCCTTATTGATCAACCGACGCAGCTTCATCGATGATATCCTTCATCCCTAATCGGTTCCAGATATCCTTCGCATTATTACATTGGAACAAAATATGTTTAAGATCTTACGCATGTTTCCCTAGAAAAACGTTGGGCTTCCCTAGAAAATTTTGGAAAACATTTTGTATAACCTGGCTAATTCCTGAGTAGAAATTGTTGCAACTTAATTAAACATGTTTAATTAAGGGGGGGATCTTTCGTTGTCCCAATCGCCAGGCAGTTATTTCAGTGAAGAGACACAGTGTTTCCCCCTCCCTCTCTCACAACTGATGCATCCTCTGTTCCGAAGACTTCGAAGAAAAGATTCAAAGCAAACAAAGGGAACTAGAAAAAATTCCCAGGGCAGTTCATTCTCTAAACTTAGAGAAAGATTCATTTAGACCATGGGATGATGAAAATAAGATATTGGGACCAAAAGTTCCATATACGGTGTCATTGGATCAAGCAAACACAATTGGTTGGGACTCAATAATATCTTTTGATATCTCCAAGGCATCTAACATCTTGTCCTAATTTTGAGTTTCAGTGAAATCTGCGCAACAATATCATTGGATACATCCGACCAGATCCCCACTATGTCAGATCATAGACAAGCTTTGTGTTCCTACTAGGGATGGTAGTCATCCCATGAAAGTCTTCTAAACAGACCTTAGTGACTACATCCACCAACCATTATCTCAAAAATAGTATTGTTTGTGTAATTGCGTTGCTCGAATGCAAACAGGTTACAATATTGACCAGCTTACAAGTCAAATCATGTGACATCTCGTTCATCTGTTCACTCCAAAAATGTGTTTATGGAACTAGTATGTGAGGGCTTTGGGATTTGTGAGAATCGGGGGTATCTTTCTGAATTGTTCCGGTTCAAAGCATCATATTATACATTTTTTTCCCTTCATGAGTTCACTTACCAAATTCTCATAAAGGTTTTTTTAGGTAATATCAACAGCAGATCATATGTCATATTTCATGTTTTCCTCGCCGGCGGTTTTAATTAAGTACATTTTATTAAGGGGGCATGCGGTTATTTCCATGAAGAGACATATTGTTTCTCTCTCTCACACACACACACCCTATAGTCGATGTGTCCCTTCAGGGCATATATAACTAGATCAGCAGCGCCTTTTGCGCGAAAGCGCGCTTTATGAATGAAAGTAGCGCCTTTGAGCAATGAAAGAAGCCGCTTTGGCGCGAGGGTGCCGGTTTCAACAATGTGCCCATGCATGTAATGGTGAAGTTAGTAGAAAGCCAGACTTATCATATGTATTCAATCAAGATAAAAAATAAAAATAAAAATATTCAAGTGTAATCGGAGCAAGACATCATCAATAGATAACAAAACTACAGATTCAAGTGTAATCGGAGCAAGACATCATCAATGGATACCAAAACTACAGTACAACACATCTCCATAGCCACCAGAATGATAGTACAACATATTTGAAGAATGGAATGTTCATATACAGGGTAAATTAAAGGATGCAATGTTCATACACCAGTAATGGGCATGCGCGGTGGACAGGTCCGGTCGTCTTGAACAGCAGTGTCAGAGAGAATGATGACTCTCATTGTGTTCTCATTGAGCCCGAGTCTCAGATGGCCTTGTGAAGCCCAAGATGCTCTACCAGGAGATCAAGCATCATTCTAACTGGGATCCTTACAATGCTTGTCTCGGCCTGTGTCATAGGAAATTTCAGAATGGTTATATAATTTTCCAGAGTACTAAAGTTGACAGCAGTTGGTTTTATACCATGAAAACAAAGGTCTGGGTAACTAAAGGACAACAATCTTTGTTGTGCAAGAGTTTTATTAGATTCTTACTGTCCTGTTCGACAATTGAGACATAGTAATTGAAAAAAAAATCAAATGCTACCATGAATCATAAGATAAACCAGCAGAAAATCTAAAGCCTAATCATCGGACAAAGTCACACACACGAGCAGATCGCTTCAAGTATTGTACAAAGAACAATGGCCTAGGAAACCAATCCACAATCCAGCGAGTTTGCTACAAAGAAAATCCTAAGGACAACCTGTACACACTCATACGCAAGCGTCAATTCTGGTGTTTCCAACTTTAATGATAGGCTAATCGAAACGAGAGGCCAAGCAGTCCTGGATAATCATTTTGAAAAGTCTAATTAGACAATGTTAAGTGCAAGAGAGGCAAGGTGACTAATTCAACAATGCGCCAGGAACGGCCAGAAAAAGATGATTGCACTCACACGTCCATTGTAGTTCTTGTAGTCCTTGTTTGTTTTGCATCAGGCAGACCAATGTTACCAAGAATGGCATTAACCATAGACTTTGGGCTGATCAGCTCTTCAGTTAATGAGACACCAAATGATTCGATAGGTATAATATATTTGGAAACAGAATGTGTCAGGCCAGGCTCAAAAACAAGAATGACACGATAAGTAAGAAAACAACGGTGGCACAAGTTAATATGTGAATAGGTGGCCTTTAGATCGTTTAATAGATTCATTATGTGAGTATTCATACTAAGTAAAACTCAATACCACAACTAAATTATAATCAATAGATTTGGAGTATTCTCTCTGAAAAGGGCAGCATTTTTATACACAGCCCGAATAACAGTAAGATCACTCACGTGAACCCTAGATCGATACTACTGAAGTACAGAATTTATAAGCGACCGACAGCTCGTGTTTACCTTGTTCATTGGTGGCACCGTGGACTGCGTTTTCCATGTTCCTGTCGCCGGCGTGGTGGACAGGAGTTCCCTCCATGCACTGATTGGTATTGAGTAGTCAGTTGCTTTCAGATCACAAAGAACTACATCAAACAAAGATGAATCTAGCTAAAGGATGCATGTCCTGCATACAGTAAAATTGTATATTAGACAATGCTAAGAGCTAGAAATATTGATTGGTGCAAGTTTGAAGAGAACAAATCTAAATTACATCATACTTGAATCTTAGCAAAGCAAATGGTCAAATAATATATGAATGAGTGGTAGAAGAACAGCAATGGCCCAAAGCAGATACGCGAAACAACAATCAGGATCCAGGAAGTCCAAGGCAAGGCCTCTAAAAAGAATCTGCTCCACACAAAAAAAAACCAAAGACATTTTTACAGCAACATAGCCAGTCCTGCCGAATAGTACATGAATTAAGTGATATAGTAGGCAACTTCGCCAACCAAACTATATTTTCAAAATAAGCTTTTCAGTAGAAATAGTTCATCAACCAAACTATAGTTTAAAAATAAGCCCAGCAACAGAAATACTTGAAAACAAACTATAAGCATTAGTCTTACACGACTAAAAACTTCCCGTAAAGCTGAAACCACAAATGGGGATATGTGTGCCTTCCGTTGAAGGTGGACATAACCATGTACAAATATTAGGTGTTTACATGATCTGATGTCGCCCCAGGTGCCATTGAAGACAGACCACGGCGATGTTGATGTCATCGTGGAAGTGGCGCCTTATCATCTTCATGTCATGTACACTGATCTCTCTCTTCCTTGTGGCTCCCTTCAAGGCAGCCAACACTAATTGGTTTTCTATACCCTGCACAAATTTTTTCGCACAACCTCAGTGTCGTTTCATATTTCCAACGGATCATTCATACACGATGGAAAGATCTCAGTTTTTGTTTCGCTAATTTACAGTGAGAAGAGAAATAAAAACATGTACAATCTGGAAGTTCAACTACTTTCAATACAATTTTCTTCAGGTTTCTAGTTTTTCTTAGGAGAGAACAAGTAACACAACTGAATAAAACAAATCAAAGATGATTAAGGGCTGCTGCAGTACAAGGAAAGTAAGAGGAGGAGAGGGGGACGGACCTCCCTGGACATGCATATCGCCCCACTTCCCTTGCCCTTCTTCTTTAGGTCCTTCTGCTCCTTGCTCATCCATCCCCTTCTTCTCCTTTTCTCTGCAGCACATGGACGGGGGAAGCACCAAATTGATGCCCCCCAAAACACAAATCGGTCCAAATCACAAGTATTATACAAGGTAAAAAAATGATTTTTCGGTAAGGAACAGAAGAGGGTAGATAGAGGGAGAGGGCCGAGGATACCGTGGCTGACGCTATGTTGTGTTGGGGAAGAAGCACACCTCCTCTACCGCTGAGTGGTGGTGGAGAAGCTGCTCCTAATATAAAGCTATTCCTGCAACCTGTAATAACACACTCAAGTTAATGGGATAAGCACACAAATTATTTTCAGTGTAAACAAAACTGATTTCCCTTAAAAGATAAACCAAGTGTAGTAATTGAAGTAACTGTAAGCAAATATCATTACTGCCCTTTTGAACCCGCAGCTACCAAAAAAGACAGATCAGAATGCCCGTTAAGATACGAACAATTTTGAGCCACTAACTGAAAATGTTCAGGTTCTAAAAATGCCCAGTTTCTGAAAATGTCCAGGTTTAGATTTGTAGCTGTACTTTACAATTTAGGACAACATGGATCTGACCAGCTCCAAACTAAATTCTATTTGGATTTTGTGTAAACGAAGCCTAGTTGGATTTTGTGTAAACGAAGCCTAGTTATACTACTACAATAACCTAGAACCACTAAAGCACCCACACAATTAGTCACAGTATCCTCAACTTGATGAAAGCGAAAATATATCATATAGCATGCACGCACACAAATAGTAACAGTATCCTCATCTTGATGAAAGCGAAAATGTATCATATAGCACGCACGCACACAAACAGTCACATTATCCTCATCTTGCTGAAAGCAAAAAATGTATCATGTAATGTAAATACATACCTTAACCTGGAACGGTATGGTCCAGTCTCAGTTCACAGTCTTGATGATTCATGTTGGCCTTTATATATGTTTTTGAACAACAATTTTGCTTGCTGCTTGTAGAAGACAACATCCTTAACATAACCACCATCTAAGCACTCCGCAAATGAAAGGCCATCAGTGATACAGGCTATCATTGTCAGCTTCACCATTTCGAAAAGATAACAAGACACAAGCAAAAGTGCCACCTGCAGAAAAAAGCAGAGGAGAGCTAGTAAATACTTCTAACATGTTCACTTCGGTATAGAGGATCCTACTTATCCAATGACCCATATATCTCAAATAGAACAGATTAATATATCTCAAGCAACAGTGAATGTCCAGTATGTTCTCCAAAGTTACAGAATATAACAGGTTCAGAGACTGTCAAGATCAAACAATAGCGAGGGGATTTTGTAGCCACATGGCAAAGCTAATAAAATTTCTTCTAATTTAAATCTCAGACATCTCAATGAAATAAATAATTTGATACATAACTGAAACTGAACTCTAACCTTTTGTTGTTTAGTTGTCTTCTAATGACTATCAACACAGGTATAACTAAAACTTCAAAAGCTTAATGTTAACCAGATTAGAACTTTCAAAGTATAAGACCATATTGAGCAAGACTAAGGTAAAAGCAAGAAAGATTAAAATTGATTACCACAATTACACAAAGAGACGTATTTTTCCTTTTTCAGGCAACCAAATCTAGCTCAATGTATGGTATGTATTTGTTATTAAATGTTTAATCAGCAAAGTCTTGAGAGAGAGAGAGGGGGGGGGGGATCTTACCAGTTGAAGGGGCCAAATGAGTGAGGGGTGAGGAGACGCTCAGAAGCGGCACTGCTAGCCAGCAGCAACTCAAAGGCCGAAGCCAATCAACTGGACTCCTGATGCTCACCCGCCCGCACTTGGTCATTTTGCCTGTGACACTGTATAGCAGAAACACATAAAATTGATCACACAGAGCTTAGAGCAAGTTTCTTCTTGCAAAAATAGTAGAGCATATTCCTAACACACATAACCGATGCTATTCATTCACACCTCTTTACACTTCCTTGTATAGTCGTATGTGTATATGTGTTTCACTGTGTGGTTTGATACACTGAGACTTCACCTCCAATTCAAGCATAAGCATATGAAAAATGGTATAGTGAACCTGAGTTTGATTCTCTGAAGCTTGGAGCCTTAAATATTTTAATAAAGAGAACATAAAATAACTCTACTGAGCAATCCTCTATGGAGATCATATTATCTTTCTGGAGGAAGTACAACAAAATGGATTGTGGAGGGATAACTTCAATATGCAAATAGTATCACTTTGAGAAAAAATTCTAGAATCCCTTTGAAACAATCACGTGAGTGTATTGTATGCGTATATCTTACCTTAGCAACAGGAGGAAGAGGCAATCATAACAATGTATAACCTTACCCTGGTCATGGGGAGAAAAAAGTAAGCATTTACTGTAATAACCTATGTAAATTCCTTCATTCCAAAGAACAAACAAATGTTATCTTCTTCATTTGCTCATAGAAACTAAGGAACGTGTTTAGAACCATTGGAAACAGAAGCAAATATATTTGAACTATATTCAGTTGAAAACAGGAGGACGGGTAGCTTCCACAATTTTCTAAAGCTAGCAACATAGAATAGGGTCAGCCACCGCTTGTATGTTACCGCTGAATAAATCTAAAAGTTTTTAATATAGAAGGTTCAAGCACCTTTTCACACATTAGTTTGGCCATATTTAACCAGTACTAATGCAAAGAACATAGATATTGCGAACCAAATGGAACATGAGATCGCAAGACTGAACCTGCAACCGGACGGCGGCAAGGATGTCGGCGTCCACCCAACAAATCTCTCCATGAATCTTCTGCATCAGCGGCTCAACCACCAAGAACGACGCGTCTGCCAAGCCACACAAAAACATAACCAATGATAAAATCCTGAACAGTGAAGCTCGAAAAGAGCACATTGCAATTACATGTAAACAAAAAATAGATGGAGCTAATATCAATAATTATGCTACCTCATGGATTGTCCTAAATACTCCCTGTCAATAATTATGCTACTAACTGATTGGCAACTATTTCTTTTGCTGCACAGTTCAAAAAAAATGGCAGTACAAGCAGATCTTCAGTACTCCAATTTATTTCAGTTTTGACGGCTTATTTTCAATTTCAAAATGGAAAATACTCACAAGAGTACCCTGTACGAATAAACCTACAGATCAACATGTGTATCAACTTTTTTGGTAATTTTGTTGATCAACAAGGCCTGAAGAACGTGTATTTGTACTGTTCCTAATTTTATTCACACATGATAAGTCCAGGTCATAAAAATTCCCTGATGTTCCTTACTGCTCCACAATCAACAGGATTGTACACATGGACAATTAACCAATGTGTCAACCAATCTGGGCAGTACAACCAAGGCGAAGCTCCTGCTGCTCTCAAGCTGCACGCTACTGCTATAAGCTTTGATGATTTCAGGTCAAGGCAGTGCAGATTAAATATATATCGTCAGTGTAACATTTTCACTGCTGCTAACATGCAGTACATTAGCTCATCTGAAAAAAGTCAAACTATGAGTTACCAATATTTGCCCCTGCAAGCATTACCACAGGCACCTATCACGCAAAATCCCATCAGATGTGAACTCGAACACGCACGGGGAAAATCACGTGGCAACTACTACTCATCCAGAAATAGTCGCACCCAATCAACCACAGCAACCACTCGTCCGACACAAGAGTCAGGAAAACAGAAATTAAACGGATAGAGGATGCAACAAGGGAGGGCGTGGTGAAGGAAGGGGGAGGAGGAAGGAGTGGTGGGGCTACCTGCCTATGGACCCGTCGGCGGCGCCGGGACTGGCAGCGGCAGGGAGGGAGGCGCTGCTGCCGGCCAGCCCCATGGCCAGCGGGAAGTGGACCCGTGTGTGGGGGCGAGGAAGGAGACAGAAAGGAGCCGCCAGAGTCCATCGGAGCCGCGCCGGCAACGAAGCAAGCAGCGGGAAAGAGGAACCAGCGTCTCCCTCCTCACCTGCTCTGCTCGGTTGCGCCATGGCCGACCTTGCGGGCGGCTCCTCGGTGATCTGGACCCGCCGCCTGACCTGCCCGCCCACGGTGGCCCTCCCTGTCCTGGCTCGTGATGAGGGGAGGAGGAGAGGAGAGGGTGGGGGCGCTCCTCTTGCCGTGTGCAGGCGAGGACGACCGCGACGACACCGGGGAAGTGGACGGAGGCGGTCCGGCAGGCTGGGCGAAGTAGACGGCGGCGACGGCGGGAGCTGCTAGGGTTAGGGGTTGGGTGGAGGAGGGACGAGCGACCGCAGGAGGAGGCGGCGGCGATGCAGCGGGGGCGAGCGGCTGGGAAGGGGAGAGAAGACGGCGAGCGGGACGGGCGAGGCGGGACGGCGGGGCGGGGTGGGCGAGGCGGCGGGGCGGGGAAAGGCGGGCGAGCGGGGCGGGGCGGGCGAGGGAGGGGCGCGAGTGCGGGGAGAGGAGGAAGCTAGGGTTCACCAGGGAGCCGGCCCTTTTATACCCCACCACACGAAATTACCAAAATGCCCTGGTGGCGGCATGGTATTTACAATATGTTGCCATTACTATTCATTCCAGCAGTGTTTCTTCCAGATCCGACGGCCCATATCCTCCCACCTCTCGATCCAACGGACGAAAACGCATCAAGCGGCCCGGTCCAACGGTCGAGAATCGCGATCGCTGAGGAGGCTTGTCCATCCTTCTCTTATTTCTGGATGTAACTTCATCATCGACAAAAAACACACAGTTCCACTACTGTTCATTCTAGCGTTTTACATTTACATGCAACAGAACTCGGTCGCTTCCACTACACGACATCTGTCATGGGCTCATGCATGTCGCTTTCCACTCATCTTTCTTCCTGAATATTTGGACGGATCATGTTGCCTTCTCCTTCGATCCCATTGCTCTCATTTCTCTCAAAGTAAATAGCATAAAACTACTACAATAGCTAGGGTTCCAAAAAACTACCTAAAAAGATTTCCACCGATAACTACCAAGTCTGAGGTTGGCTGTTTCAAAAAACTCAAAAAGCCGAATGCTTTAGTTGGGGCCCACACGCAAGAGAACTGATTGTTTGACCGTTAAATGAAATGTGTGGCCCACATGCCAGTGTCTCTTTCACAGTTTTTTTTACAGAATAAGCCATATAAGTATTTTTAAAAGCAATCAGGCCCTATAAATTTTTTTAAAGCAATCAGGTCCTTGGACATTTTAAAAGAGCAATCCGGGTATGGAATCGCAGCAGCTGCGCCGCCATGGCGCTTCCCCTAGGGTCGCGGCCGCACCTCCATGGGGCGTACAGTCCAACTTTCCAGGCGCTCCACATGTTCAATCTAAAGGCACAACCAATGGCGCTCAACTATCAAACACCTTTTCAAGTCTGGAGCAGCAGAGTTTGCAAAAAAAGCTAAATATACGTCAAGATTACTCCAACCAAACTATCACCATAGACAAATGAAAATGCATAGCTCCACGTAAACTGACCAACATAACTACCAAACAGGGAATTCTTGGATGCGAGTGTTGCCGACATGTCAGAATTAGTCAAGAATGTTGTTACAGCTTGTCTTTACAGGTCGTTTTCAAAACCATGATGGTCAGGAATCAAAGCTGAGTTACAACCCTTCACTGGTTCATCTGTCTGCACAAACCGGAGAATGCGGCTTTCCGAATGAGAGGGTGAATGCTCTCAACGAAAACCTCCTCGTCCAACATGCCAATGTGAGACCAAATCTGCAACATATCATATGTATTTTTATATCTATATAATCAATCAGTGTACGCTCATGGAAACTTGAAAAGAACCAGTGATTATGAATTTATCAGTTCAAACAACCAACACCAGTAATTACCTCTGTTGCATACTGTCGAGAAAATGACTTTAGATACCCCAATGTGCATAAGCACCATTGCTCAAGCTCTCCAATAGTATAACCAACTTCCGTATTTTCACCATTCACTTGACTGTCAAAACATAACGACAAGTCAGCAGAGGCCGTAAAACTCGTACCAGCATGTGCATCACTGCACACTGGCTAGTAAATACTGGGTTGTACCGATAATGGTATTAATGAGCAGGTCTTCATTCATCTATGAACCAATATCCGTTGCATTATTCCAGACTCGATTCTCAGTGAGCGTTGTGTTAAACACAAATTAATTATTCATAGCAAGCCCCACCACAAAATAAATATCCACAAAAGTACAAGGTAATCTGGCTGGTTCTATAAAATGTAAATCCAAACTTGCCAGAAGCAGTTATTCTGAAATTAGTACTGCAAACTGTGTATTAAACTCACCTATTGTTATCTGCTCCATTTTCATTGTCTATCTCCATAGTTACCGCTTCAGGATCGCTGGCTGGAAATGTTACATTAGGATCTCCAGCGCGTAGGTTAGGAACATCTCCATCAGCAGAAACAGGTGGCAGGCGTTCAGTAAGCACATCAACAAAGCTCTTGAATAATAACCTAAGCAATTCCTGGAAAACCAATGGCAAGATAATGGTAAGTTGATGTGAGATGCTCAAAACTGTCATAGCAAAAGCAAGTGCCACAGAAAACTTAAGTTCACAAAATATGTATATCAAGTTATCAACAGATATGCAAGGGTGAAATAAGATACAAGAGAGTAGCATACTTTGCCTTCTTCAAGCCCCCGGGCAAGGAGAGCCTGCTTTGCCTCTAACGATTCTTCAATAGTTACTTCCTCTTCTTTTGCTTTGTCAGCAAAACCTTGAAGTCGTCTCAGCCTGCCTGGTCTTTCAGATGACACAGGTTGGCCCTCTACGATTTCAAGTATTGATTTAGCCTCCTCCAATTCTTTGATGGCTTTTGCACTAGCCTCTTTAGCAACTTGAATACTTTTCCTCAGTGTCTGAATTTCCTTCCGAAGATCACTGATTCGATTGTATGTCTTACTAACAGTATTCCTAAGAATCTGTTAAAGAGGGCATGCCAATCAGACAGATTGAACAAAAAATCATAACAAGTACTCCCTCCCATCCCAAAGTATAAGATCATTTTTTACACTATCCCTCCGTCCCAAAATATAAGATGTCAAAAATGATCTTATATTTTGGGACGGAGGGAGCATATTATGTGCTGCATTGGGCAGAAGAAGGCTACATAGCATTAATATAACACCAAACATGCATGCATAAGGCAAAAAATATCTTTGTATGTGCCGTAAATTTCATGAGCATATAACAACCATACACATGCAAATCTAGAGTAGACAAATCTACTATATCTAGGAGCCCCCCACTACATGATTTCTCTTCACATGCAGCCTATCCACCTCGGCAATCTGCCACGTCAACGACTCTCAACAGCCTTCCACAAAAAAATCTTCTGAGCGTATGATGAGGAACACTAGATGAGAAGAAAGAAAACACATGCCAGATCTGTTTGGCTACTTCTAGATGCTTCCACTCTAGTGTAGTACTTCTTTCCTTTTCTTTTCTATCCTACCTACTGTTTTCTAGAGTCTTCTAGTTGTGAGTAGCTATAAGTAGAATGGTGAAACTTACATAATGTTTTCTAGAGCATTCCAGCTATAAGTAGAAGTATGTGAAGGCTTCCCAAAGCCCTATAAATAGAGGTCCTCACCTCTACTTTGGACCAAGACTATGTACCCCTACCTATAATAGAACTTGTTGTTCTTATCTAAGATCTTGGAGTAGATCTTGTGCCCTAGGAGTTCTGGATTGAACTCTTGCTGCCCTATCAGCCTACATTCGCCTCTAGAGCGATATCTAGCGCAGCACGTTGAAGCTGTTCCTTCAACACTTGTGCTCTACACATTGTAGCAGCAAGGTGGAGTTGCTCCTCCACAACCTTTGTGCTGCTTCAGCGTAGCCCCTTCTAATTATGTGTGTTTAATATTCCTTTGCTAGCGAGTTGGTAACCACATGCAGCCCATTACTCCAGACCACATGCATCCCATTACTAGAAAGGATACTACTGGAGGCAATCTTAAAAAAAGGAAACTGTTGAATTCCATTCATATGTCACGCATAATCTCTTCCCCATCATATTTTTTTGTTGAGAAGATCATCAGTTGTGTACATCCGTTTAGACAGTCTTATCAATTAGTGTTTGATTGAATACAAGGTTGCACTTTTCCCCCTCCTCTTCAATTCCACCTCCCCTTCCCTTCTGTAATCCCACGTGAAACTGCTTCCTCCAGACCCTAAATAAAATTCTACCGCCGCTGTTGCAAATGGTTGTTGGCATCCTCCTCCAAATCCATGGCCAGCCAGGATCAAAGCTGCAGCGTCCTCCACCGCTGAGGATTTTTTTCCCACATACCCGTTAGGATTGCCGCACTACATAAGGTCGCCGCTGCCTTTCATCACCACCGAGGCAAGTGCGTTTGTGTGTTCATTTTTATAGTCTCACTTTCCATAGATTTCCTTTATGGTGTTCCTGATGCTGTGGCTAGCTACATCATACTAACTGGACTACATGGTTAAAAAATATAGTATAGGTTGACGCAAACATTTACTTGCAGATGTCTGTCACATGTGCAAAGGAATGCCCAATGCAGATTACCTAATGTTGTTGTTACATCATACTAACTGCACGATCAAAAAATAGAACAGGTTGATGCAAACATTTACTTGCAGAATATATAGCTCACCATATCCTTATTCCTTGACTCAAAATATTTATTTTATCTTAGTCTTCTCAGGGCTTGGCACCAATAAAACATTACTTTCCTTGCCAAAACAGCTTCATGTATGGGATGTGTTATTTTATTCATGTTTGTCCTCTACAGAATCCACATAGGACATAACATGCCATAAATATAGTGCGCAAATTGCAGGATACGCACGTAAGATATCCTAACAATTTGCAATTTTATTTCTGAATTCTTTCTGGTCTATCATTTATTATCATGCCATCATTTATTTTCATGCTCACACTGATTATCATAGCCTTTAATTTCTTCTGGGTTATTCTAGCTCAGTATACCAAACTAAAGGGTGGTTATAAATGATTCAAGATGGCTCTCTTGGTATGATTTACCTACTTTTGCTATGGACGTCCTTTAACCTTTAATTTATATTTGGTAGTTGTACAAAATGCATAATTTAGGTTGTTAGCACTACAAGTATACCAATGCGATTCTACGGACCTCCTAAAAATTAATCAAAAAAGATTGATCGCTACAAAATCCAGCAGCAACACGCGGGGTATCTTCTAGTATGAGGATAAGAATGTACCTCCCATGGACGATCCGACACATGAAATTGGTCGACATTAGCAGGAGAAAAAACCCACTTGACTATAGCCAAGTTGGAAATTAAGCGATAACCCATCATTCTATCAATAGCTATAGCAGTCATCTGGGTACTGTTCTTCCAGTAAGCACTGACTTCATCCATCAACAATAACTGCATTTCCTCATCTGGGCACAGTTTGGAAATTATTTGACCATATCTCTCCAAAACAGTGATAAGATGGGTGAAACTTTTTGAACCAATGTCAAGAAGTGTCTGACTAACAACATCAACTGCGAATTTGGCCCCATTTGCGGGAACTATTTGTTCCTCAACCCACAAAATAATATCACGTGTAGTCTTCCTTCCTCTAACCATGCTAACAAGTTCCTTGGATAGCCTGTGGCCTTCGGTGCTTTCTTTGCTTTCATCTGTATGATATCTGAAATTAGGGCCAGCTTTTGGGGGTAACAACCCTTCCAACTCAGCAGCATCTTCAATACTCTGCAAAACAATAAAGGCAATAAATTCAATTCAAATGACCATTTCCAAACCACACAACAATCGAGTAGAAGGATATACAAATATAAAGCAAAAAAGGTCCTTTTTACTCCCCTGAAGTATTCCCCATCTATTTCTTGGTTCAGTTTTCTCCCCCAAAGTTTCAGTTACCATCTACTATACAGCCTACTCTGGTTTCATATTGTGGTTTGGCTGACGTGGGCAATAAGTGCACAAGACTCAGAGCTGTGGACAAAAAAGAATGCATACATGGATGGGCACATCGTTCCAGAAAACAGAGACAACGAGGAACGCCATGGCCATGGATGCTGTTAAACTGGAACGAGGAAAATGCCGTTAAGCTAAAGTAGTGGGTGCACACGCAACAAGCCAACAATGCTCTTCTGTGAGCAGGCAGGCAACTGAGTTTAACCAGGCACGTGAATTAGGTACTGATAAAGTCAAGGGGATGATACACATGCCAGGTTCATATGTCATCCGGATGTAATAAACATGATGGGAGAACAATTTTGTGGAAATGATTGGTGAAGAAGATTGAGGATGCAATATGAGCAAAGGCAACGAGAAGCACACAATATTGGACAAAGATGTATGTCAGCACGACTATTGGTTGGGCAGAGTTCAATGGCCACTCTGGACACGGCCAAACAAGTCATCCCGTCTCAGCCAGTAGTCACCTCCCAGTCACAGATCTTGTCGCTCGAGCTCACTTCCCACCTCTTTACTAATGGGTGAAGCGGCTCTTGGGCAGGATCACGGTAGGTGTAGAGTGCACGACAGGAAACAAAGGGAACTACCACAGCTATTGATAAGTGAGCAGTTATTGTCCCCCTACTTCGGCACATGGTGCTCGAGACCATTGGTTCCACGGCAATGGATTTGGCGCAGCTGCTTGGTGGATGCACATGCTACCACTCTTGGCTGCGAGGAGCAGATGAGCTTGGTACAAAACAGAAAGATATGGGCAGAAGGGGTGAGAAATAAAGACAGAAGGAACAAAGGTTGAAGAAGATATTACAGTTGGTAGATTGGCAGGATCTTGTGTGATTTTGATGATGTCATTGTTCATGTATGATGCCACGTGGCAGAACCATTCCACATCAGTCAAACAAGAGTCTAAAACTAGGGTAAGGGGTTAAACTCGAGGAGAGTAAACTGAACCAAAAATATAGATCAGGGGGTTATCCGATCAACTGTAAAACTTCGGGGTAGTAAAAAGGACCTTTTACCAAATCAAAGTGGCAAGACATAAATCTAACACAAAACGATAAATTGTTAAAAAAAACACCTTATAGAAAAGGAATGTCTCATATGTCACTAACCTGCTTGATTTTCTCGAAATAGGACAACCGAATTTCCCTTTCTAGTACTTCTTGGACAAAAACACGTTGTGGAGCCCATTTTGGTAGGCCCTTCACATTGGCCCACTCCTGCCAAGGCCAAATGAATTGAAAATTTGACCTGCGTAGGCGGATAATGTCATTAAGATTTAGCAGTACAAGGTTGCAGTTTGTTTTCAGTGCTACAGGAGATCAAACTTGTGAAAAGAAAAATTATGTTCTGAAACCAATTGGTTTCAAAGCTATACTAGCATTGTATGTAACGTTTTATGGATTTTTTTAAGCAGTAGCAGAAGTGGGTCATCATCAGGGTATTCAACATCGAGAGGAAGAGTAGCAATAGCCAATAGGCTGCAGTAAGAGGTTCCAACAAACTCATACTAGGCCAAATAACCAAAGCAGGAACACTCATGAACAAAACAAATACATGGCAATGAACTTACAAATGATGTGAAAACCATAGGATAAGTCTGGTGCGGCACTCTGTATCCATGTTACTTATTCTGTCAAAAAGAGCATGTACTGCTGCTACCACCACAGATGGAAATGCAGCTGGCAAAGCCTGAAGATATGTTAAGATAATTAGACTCGGTCCACTCATCCTCAAGGAAGAAAGTAAAACAATTTTCTTTTATGGGAAGGAAAAAAGGTAAAACTGTAACCAGCCGGTTTCTACGGGAGGTTGCACACTAACATGTGTTGCCTATTCTCTAAATGTTGAACAAAGACATCCAGAACACTTGCTAATGGTATGGTGTTGATGCGACAAGTGGTGTCCCGATCTTTGGCGAGAGGATAAATAACGATTTGTGGTGATGACCCTGATGGTCCAGGTATCAACTCAACAGACTAGTAAATGTCGCAATCAGGTGAGTTGACAGACGTGAAAAGTGTAACATGCATCCTATATATGACATATCCAAAGCTTATGCTGTTTAAGTAGCCAACTCACTAAAAGACGGCTCAATTATTTTTCCAGGACTCAGATTTGCTATGAAACCATAAGAAAATTGATTACTTCGTGATAACCTTAGGTCGTGGAAGCTTACTTGCAAATAAGTAAATACACTGAACCTATCGATTTGAGGGTGCTACACTTCACATCCACATCTACGTTGATTATATGGTTCAAAAGTCTAGAGCAGATCTACATTCACATTTCACAGGCAGAAATTATGGCATCAATAGTTTACCAAAAATAAAAGGTGTAGTGGTAATAGTTTACCAAAAATAAAAGGTGTAGTGGTATAGATGAAAACATAAGCAAGTATGGAATGGGAATCTGGTATGCAGATAGATCCTAACAATATCATTCTTTCGAATACAAATAGTAAACAGTATGTTTAAGTATGTTATGAATGAATCATAAGTGTCCTATTGACGAAACAAAGGAACTGTGGTTTCACAACTGTGCTCATCATAACCATACAATTATGTAACAGAATTTTGGTCAACCCATGCACCAAAATCTGCATGGCCATGATAGAACTCAAGGCATATTTAGGTCTGCTGATGTGCTCATTAACAATGATGTATTTTTAAATCTCACATTGCATACTGGTCTCATCACTACACAAAATATCAGCTAAACAGTCTCAAAGCATTAAAGAAGAACTACCTTGCAAAGATCGATGATAACCAACGTATAGTAGATTGGCCTGAAAGGTGGATTGGGCAGCAATAGTAGCTGCAGAATATCAATATGTCATAAGAAAATATTCATTTTTATTTGACAAGTATACTCACTATAATGGATAATGGAGAACCTCAAAATGCATGCATAAATATTGCACTAGGTATCCTAACTACTCCCTCCGTTCCTCAATATTTGTCTTTTTAGAGATTTCAAATGGACTACCACATACGGATGTATATAGACATATTTTAGAGTGTAGATTCAGTCACTTTGCTCCATGTGTAGTCACTTGTTGAAATCTCTAGAAAGACAAATATTTAGGAACAAAGGGAGTATATCTTTATAAAAATATAGTGGTAACTGTTAAGACTGTTAGTGTCTATAATCCATCAGAACCAGGATACAACTTGGTATCATAAAGCCCAGAACCAACACCTCAGAAAGAATGCAAAAATAGTTGGCATGCTACAAGACAGTATTCAAGGAATTTTAAAATTCAGCTACTAAATAGAAAACAGCCTGAAGAGTCACAACTCGGATTTATTAATAACCAAATTCATGCCGGCCAAAATTTGACGTCTCCTTTTTCTAATATTGTGAAATACATGTATAATTGCCCCCAAAATATTAGTAGATCAATATGAAGACAGAAATGGCAAACTGACAACTATTCGGAAGGAACGCTCAAGGGTTTAACTTTAGTACCTAAATGAGTGCTTTTGTCCTTCTTTATTAATATACATGTACAAACTCTGCTGAAACTATTGCACGGAAGTAATACACTTGTTCAGAGATACTCATAGCAGGTTGAAGTTTTCCAGCCAGCTTTTCTAGGTTTATCATCATTATATTTCAGAATACCACGGATAGTTAAACAATGTTAGCAAGATAATGATCTAAAGTAGGATCATTTTTGTATGACAAGGTCAGTTCGTTGAGCCTCCCATAATTGTATAAGATCATAAAAATTCATATACTCTATAAAGGGAAATATATATTGGGAAAAGCATAAAGCTAGACACAAATATTGGATCTTGAACAAAATTTGCGAACTTAGGTGAACTTATTCATGTTGGTCAGCTGGACGTAATTTTTCAAACCTTACTCAATATAAACTATGTGTTACTACTACAATAATATCTCCAAACTAATCCACAATTAGCTCAGATCAGCACACCCAAACAATCGGTCATATTCAGCAGATCCACTGGAAATGCTTGGGCGAAACTCAACACATACACCAAGAAAAGCAAGGTTTACTACCCATTTCATTGTGGTTAACTTAAATCATTGCCATACAAGAAATTTAGAGTGGAACATGAAGATTCACTGCTGCAACAACTAAAGATAACAGTTCACTTAACATGAAGGCAGACATGCAGAAACTAGTAATAATAGTCTAAAACACACGTAATAAAGATGGTTCAGAAATACCTGTGAAAATATGGTCTCAGCCATCAGGTATTCATACCGAAAAGACACAGGAAGGCTGACCAGATAAAACGCACATTCTTTGCGACTGTCTTTCAAAGAAAAATATAACCATGATAGAATTAGTATAAGAAAACCAAAATAATACAATTCAGCAGGCAAATATTAACACAAAATACAAAATTCAACAAATTTTCCCGTGATGGGCATGAGAAAAGTTGTCAACCCTAATTATTGTCTTTAAAATGGTATTTTCGCATGCTAGCAAAAAAGTAAAACTGTCACACTTGAGTTAGGCAACTTCACCAAAGATTTAGCCATGCACAGGGGTGTGTGGAAGTTAGCTATCCACGTGCCAGAACCATGACTTGGTTTCGATATATTATGGGTTTCAACTCTAGCCTACCCCAATTGTTTGAGACTGAAAGGCTTTGTTGTTGTAGTTTGTTTGTTGTTGAGTTAGGAACTTCGACATTGTTTGGCTTGTGCTTAGTTCTTTCCAGAACCTTTGGCTTGGCATGATACACTTTATTACCCCTATACCCTATTTGATGCCACGTGTGTGGCAAACAACTTGTTCGTCACAACCGTGGTTGCCACACTGTTGGGAGAAATTTACAGCAAGGTGTTGTAAGTAATAAGACAGGATTAGTTCTAGCAAAAATAAAACAGATGTTAGAACACCTCCACTGCATACTTTGGGAGCAAGGTTTATAGACCAAAATTCTAGAGCTTAACAAGAGATGATAGACAAAAGCAACACATCCAAATACAGCCAGATTTTGTTAACCAAGGGAGAGAACATAGGACTCGGCACTACGAAGATAGAGAACACCAAATTTATTCACATTAAGGACTGACAAGCAAATCCAATGAGTACATGGTGTAAGCAATGTCATGCATGAACAACTTAACAAACAGATGCCTGACATCTAACAATCGCAGCTTTTGTACAAGTGTCAAACACACTAATAGAACTGAGAAAAAATTGTAACTGACCATCCATTGAAGAAAAGCAGCACATCCAATATGTATTCCTCAACAACAAAACGGTCTACAGGTTGCATATTCTGTAAGAAAATGATAGCTGATTAGGGCTCATAAGTATATATATATAAACAGGTTAACTTTGCAACATAAAACAAAGTAATAGCGAATTTCATGTAGTTAACATGCATTACAAAAAATACAGCAATGAAAACATTAAATGTAACAATGCTCAATGGACTAGAACATAGCATAAAGGTGTGTGCCTCGTAATAAGTATATAAACAGGTGAACTTTGTAACATAAAACCAAGTAATAGCGAATTTCATGTTAGTTAACATATGTTACAGAAAAGACAGCGATGAAAACATTAAATGTAACAATGCTCAATGGACTAGTATATACATAAAGTTGCGATTTACCTCAGCTTTATTTGTTGGAAATATATGGAGCCTACGAAGCCTTTGAGGATACTTTAGATTGGCTTCATGCATCTCTTGCCCTTTTAATATCTCAGAAGATGACATCGTGAAAGTAGGTGGTGGGTAACTAACTGGGTGGAAATGGTGAGATTTTCCAACTACTAACTGAGCTTCAAACGACAAGTGAGGTTTTGGAACTGCAAGGGGCAATTAAACAGAATGCAAAACAAATTAAGCAACTGCACATTCGGAATTATGTATAATGTCCTGAGCTGAATAAAGAAGAAGTTATCTTATCATTCAACACTATACTGCTTGAATATTAAAACCAACAGCATATTATTTCAGTAAGAAATCGTGTGTATTTTATATCATGCACTGACATACCACTTTTAACCTTCCATCCATTACGAGAAAGAAGTTGCATACGCTCCCATAGATCTTCCATGAAATCCTACAAGGAATATAAGTTACTGAACTGATCAAAATATCACAAAAGGAGTTAAATGGGCCGGAATTCGGGAAATAAACCAGTGTAAGGTTCAGACATTCAAGAAATTGCCAGTACCTTCTTACTGGGAGAGTTGCCTTCATCCGTCTCGAAGACTGAGAAAGCAATATCATCAAAATGCCTTCTGATACTTATGTAAGACTGTATACCAACCAGAACCCTCTCGAGTTCATCCGGGACTTGCTGCATGTTAGAATTTATCAGTGTATTCTACCACCGATTCATGTCTGCAGAATTTTCTAATACACAATTCAAGAACGGGAGTACATTGTAGGAGCCTATAACTTTGCATTGCAACGATAATTTGGTGGGGAGCACCCCACCCCCACCCACCCCCAAAATCGAGAATGTAAATGTGGATCATGCATTCTTCCAGAAGGTCTAAGCAATCATGGCTAATGTTCATTTTATGGCGCAGACACATACAAACTTTCAAGGTCAGTGGTACCCATATGCACAAGTCTTGCTACTTACTAGAGGAGCAGTGTCCCTATTTCACTTCTTGAAAATATGTTGGGATGCTTATAGTGCAGCTTTCAAATAGATGACGGAATGATATAGAGGAACATTAGAAAATAATGAAGATACCCTTCTAAAGATCAAAAACTAGAAAAGGTGCATGAACACTAATATTACTAAGATGTGCAAAATGGCAGTGCCAGCGTAACTCTTAGAGGCATTCATATTGAACCGCACATACTACAAAAAAGGGGAGTAATCAAAGTAGCTTAATAAAGCCAATGGGGGTTCATACAAGCAGAGAACAAGAATCATGTGTTGCTGCTAAAGCAGTCAAATTGGACACCAAAGGTAATGCATGACCATAAAAGATATTACTCATATAAATAGAACAACCATTATTCTCTGACTTAAATGAAAACCGTCTCGCAATAAACAAGATCCAGATATAATAAAGATTAAACAGTACCAGAATAGTTTAATAGCGTTACCTCGAACAATTCTGAACCACCCCATGGAAGGGAAGCCAAAATACAATAAACATAAAAATCAGCACGTGGCTGCCAACAAGCATTTCCAGCATCCTCATCCAATATAGTTGCAGCAGATGATAAAAGTGTCTCGTATGTCTCAATAATGGAATTTGGGGATATAACTTTGCTGCACATCTACAAAACACACACACATTCTACAGTTACAAGAAGAAAAGGTTGAAACAACAGAAACACTACAAATTGCCTCGTCTATACGGCGCAAAATACAAGAAAAAAATTCTACCATGAAAGGAAAGAGGACAGAGAGAAATCTCTCGACTCTTTTCAAGAACAAAGCAAAAGCATTCAAAATCAACTTGTTATTGTTAGGAGATATCCAACTTGTATTTCCAGGTGGCCATAGGCCAGTATGTATACACGTACAGATGTGGTACAATATGCAGAAAACCCCTTAATAAAAAGGGAACACGGCTAAATATATATAACTCTAACACACCCACCCCCCTCTAAAACTCATGGTGGATCAACAACGAGTTTGGAGAGATAGAAGCCGTGCTTTGCTTTAGTCTGGGCCTTCGTAAAGAAATCCGCCAACTGTAACTCGGAAGGCACATACTGAAGAGCAATAACCAGATCCTGCAAACCAGCGCGCACAAAAGAAGCATCAACACCAATATGTTTGGTGAGCTCATGCTTAACAGGGTCACGGGCAATACTTATAGCACTTGTACTGTCAAACAAGGCAGAGTAGGTGTAGTGATAGAAACACCAAACTCCTGAAATAACCACCGTAACCAAGTCACCTCTGCCGTCAAAAGAGCCATAGCTCACGACTCAGCCTTTTCTTCGTCTTCAGGACAATGAGAGAACCACCAACAAAAACACAGTAAGCAGAAAGCGAACGGCAATCTAAGGGATCACTAGCTCACATAGCATCTGAATAGGCCTGATGTTGTAATGAACTGGAGCGGGGAAAGAACAGAGGGTGAGAGATCGTGCCACGAAGATAACAGAGAACACGAAAGAGGTGACTATAGTGAACCTAAGTGAGAGCAGAGACAAACTGACCCAAAATATGGACAAGATAGAAGATATCTGGACGAGTGATAGCTAGATAGACAAGACTCCCAACAAGATGACGATAACGCGTCGGATCAGACAAGGGGTCACTATCAGTAGCACGGAGATGAACATTGAGCTCCATGGGAGTCTCAACAATGCGGTAATCAGTAAGAGTAGCACGAGCAAGAAAATCTTGGGTATACTTTTCTTGGGAAGTAAAAAAGGCATCAGAGGTAGAAGAGACCTCAATCACAAGAAAATAGCTAAGAGGGCCAAGATCGGATATAAGAAACTGCTCACTAAGGCGTGCCTTCACAAAGCAATATACTCGGGGTCGTCGCCAATGATGATCATGTCATCAACGTATAGAGGAAGAGTCCAACCACGAGCAGAAAGGTGGACAAACAGTGCAGGGTCATGAGCACACGCTAACAAACCAGCAGCAGTCATCCCAGAGGCAAAATGTTCAAACCAGGCGCGAGGGGCTTGCTTAAGGCCATAGAGAGAGCGGCGAAGACGGCAGACCATGCAGTCAGGAACAAAATACACAGGCAGTGGTTGCATGTAAACCTCCTCACGCAACTCACCATTAAGAAAGGCATTCTTAACATCAAGCTAAGACATAGACCAGTGGCGATTGGAGGCCTCGGCAAGAAGTGTTCAAACAATGGTCATATGGGCCACGGGAGCAAAAGTCTCATTGTAATCACAACCATGCTCCTGCTGGAAGCCACGAGCCACAAGAATAGCTACGTAGCGCTCAACAGAACCATCGGAGCGAGTCTTAACCTTATAGACCCACTTACAAGTGATGGGACGAACACGGGGAGGAAGAGAAACAAGATCCCACGTGTCGGTGCCTGCCATTCCAAGCTGTCATTTGGGATGAACAACAGCATCACGATACGAAGTCGGCTTAAGAACAGCAACGCCTGCGCTTGGAAAACCAAGGCGGTCAACAGGCATAAGCAGACGAGGACGCAAGCCATAAGTAGGATGAGACGAGGAACATGGCACATCAAAAGTAGATGGCGCATCAGTAGACACATCCACAACATACAAACGGCGAGTATAGAAGTGAGGAAAAGATGGAAGAATACGAGGAGGAATCACTAGAATAAACTCAGGTGATGGAGATGGGGAAGCCACCGGTGATGAAGGTGTAGAATCCTGTGATAAGCGAGGTGACGAAGCCATAGGAGATGGCGGCGTCAAATCTGCAATAGTCGGAGAAGCAGGAGCAGTAGGACAGATGGACAAGGGCTCAACAGGATTGATAGGAGTGTCATGAAAAGTGAGGACTAAGATATCCTCCACTGAAAAGGTCGAGGAAGATGGACGTGATTAGAGGGAAGAGACTCATCAAAAGTCACATCCCAAGAAATACACATGGGGTGGGACAACACACAGCGGAGCTTCAAGCTCGTTCAAGCCAACGGGCTTTGACCTGATACAGGGCCAACTCGATCTGGAGAGGAGGCACACCGGAAGGGTCGGGCAGCAAGCAACAAGCGGATCGAACAGCGCACGCGGTCAAACGCAAAGCCGACGAGGAGCACGTGTTGGCATGGGCCGTGCTTGCGGAAGGCACAAACGGTGCGTTGGTGGAAGGTTGCTTGGCCAGCTTGATGAGCGGGCGAGATACGCAAGAGGGCGGAACAACAACGGCGGGAGGCGCGCATGGAGAATAGGCGGACCGGTGGCCGGCGTGAGAGAAGGAACAATGGCTGCCGGTAAGGGAAAGGTAACGACGGTGCACGAGACAGGATCGAAAAGAGCACAAGTTGAGCGTGCGGGGAAAAAACTAATGCTCTAATACCATGTTAGGAAATATGCAACTTGTATATCCAGGTGGCCATAGGACAACATATATACACATACAAGTGTGGTACAATACAATATACAGAAAACCCCTTAGAGAACAAGGAAAATACAAAGGGGAAACAGTTATAAGCTCTCAATACAGGGAGCAATAGGAGATATCAAAGCCTAACGTAAGGATGATATCGCGCTAACCAATATGCTGACCACATGTAAATTCTACAATCATAAATTATACATATTATGATATAAATCATAAAAATGTATCTCTAGAGTTGTACTGCTTCAGTTTCTGGGCTGGAGAAGCCGAAGCTACCCAAATAAGCCATAACTAACATGCATGCAACACTACTGCCTTAAAGATCGTATGATTCTTAGAGGATGCAAATACTTAGGAATTTTTTCCCTATAGAGGCCCGTTTGACTATACGAATGAAGTTAACGAATTTGTATGGATTGCTTTCCTATGCCCGTAATTCTATAGGAATTTGACATCCACTCCGTCTTCTTTTCTACTGATTTGCTTAGTAACTAAGGCAGTTTTCCTATGTCCTACACAAACGACTACCCTGCAGCTTTCCTATGTTTTGCAATCATCAGTTTTGCACTTGCATTCCCATCGAAATCCTGTGTTTCATTCCTACAATCCAAAGAGACCTTGCAACTATTATTTCCCTCAGAACAGCACCCTTCCCAATTTTATCATATAGTTATTCGTACTTCTAGTTTAGAATTACACATGACTAGTGTAACAGGAAGAGACTAAACACCTTTAGCACTGCTCGATTATTGGTGAACATGTGTTGCCAATATAACAAGTCAATATGTCAGGTATGAGATATTGAAGAATCGCAAGTTGGGACACATGGTAGCAGCTAGAAAAGGATGAGCAAGAGAATCAACCCAAAACTACTACATAACTTACCAGGCCACAGAGAAACCGCAGCAATATCCTGATCCTATCACGGTTTTCAGTATGCAAAGCATCCTGCAATTACAACGAGTCAATACAAGGCTAGGATGATCTTAAGAGGGACCAAAGTTGGGAAAAAGAAGTCCGGTGGCATAATAAGTCAATAATGCTGGAATATAATCATAGAGAACATTTCTCCAGTGGAACAAGGGGGGAGAAAGGATTTACAGATGCTATCATGCTCTGTGATGTAGAAACAAAGATTCACACCTGTAGGTTTGCCTGTGTTGCATCCACGATACCCTTGGCAAAATCTTCATTTTCTAAATTTATCAAACCTATCTGACATTACAGAAGAACAAAGCAGAACTATCACAACGATTTAGTTCAATTAAATAAGAGAGATCATATAGCAGCATCTTGTTCTTAAAACATGTAGCTCAAAAGTTAATTTAATGTGAGATTACAAAGTTAGGTACAGAAGGTTTTAAAACCAACTGTCATAAATAAAGACCAGTTCTTTATGGAAGAGAACTGCTCAAATACAAAATTACTGTGCGTCCAATTTTGTTGCGATTAATTCATCATTTGACCTAAAACAATAGACATACCCTCCTCTCATGAAAAGATGCACATAAAAATACGCCAACAGAATAAAATCGTAGAAGTATTGGCGAACGGCTGGACATCATCGCCCACCATAGCATACACGGTACCAAGGGGATCAAGAGACCACAATTGATCTCTGTTTATTTATAAGTAGCAGGTTTGTTGCACAAAACATGTGGAAATAATGAAAAGATAGTATGTTTGCTTTGGCATGGCAAGCTTTGCGTGGGAGAGGGTATATAAATGAGCAGTCGTACATGAGCACTAGAATAATCAAAATCCTACCCACAGATTAAAAAATAACATGCAGATCATGTGTAAACATGATAACACCTAGGCCAACAGAATATGAGCCAAAGCATATGTGAACTTCAAAGTTCACTCACAATGTAAAGTCACCAATCATATAGATCACATTTTAGATCAGGGTTACAAACTATAACTGTGGCGTATGACCAAACTGTATGCTTGTACAGGGCCATGTTTTGTTTCATAAGTCCAACCAGAAACTCAAAATGATAAATATGCATACTAGATATATGTTGTTTATAATGCTGATATACATGCTGCTTTCCTCTTTGTTACAGAAATAATAAGGACATTCAAAGCATGAGCAACAAGTCAAACATGTATTGAGATTCAATAAGAACTTCAAATGATCCACGAGTAATATTTATGAAAGAAGACAACATAAATTAGCAAAGTGTATAGGCTTCATAGAAATAGCTGCATACCAAAACTCCAAAGAAAGGAATCTTGTGAGGTAATTGTTCTGCACACTGAAGGAGAAACTGCTTGGACAAAGGTACATTTAGTTAGCACCTCAAATCGATTCAGATAAAAGATGACGATATGTATCGAAGGCATTGAAGAGGTAAGCAAATGCTACAGGATGCAGCATGTAGGATCCATGCTCCACGTTTTTTTTTTTTTTTGAACAATGGCTGGGAAGGAACCAATTAAGCACTAATGCTTCTTTGTAGAATTAAAACTATAGATTATCAAAAGATAGCCAGATTGGAATAGTAAAAGCACAATAATATGAACAAGCACAGACTAGAATGTTGGACACCAACCTCAAAAATATCATCTTTGGAGTGTTCATATTCACGAGAAAGCACATTGTAACAGATTTCCTGTGAAGCCAATGCTTGGTCAGAACAGGTGCGAAAGAAACATGGCATGATAGATGAAAAAATGCAAACATTCTATTAAGACCATTGTGCGTTAGTTGGAACAACTGCGATGTTGTAAATATTGACAAACAATCACAGGAAAAATGTGTGTGTGCCTATGAACTTGCTTGGCACCCTTTAGTAATCATTTGATTGCATTTTGCAATAAATCAGGATTCTACCTAGAGATGGGTAATCTTCATCATTACGTACTATCCAATAGTACCACAATTTCACTTATCTTAGAGGGCATGTTCAACTAGAAACAGGATAAGTGACAAACAATTTATGTCGCTCTTAACATAATAATAACCCTGGAACTATCCTAGGATTACTGTAACACCAATATGTAGTCGTAGGATATATATAGAATGTGTTTGGTTCGAGCTCGGGCTTGTCCAACAAACAAATTTGGCCAAGGTTCTGTTTGCCCATGGATTGGCCAGTGTTGGGAAGAAAAATGTACTAGAGTAGGCAAAGGGGAATTGGCGTGCCCAAAAGTTGGCAACCGTCCAAACAAGGTCCAAATTTTTAGTCATGGCCAGAAATTGAATTGTGACAGCAGATGTGCAACACTGCAAGCAGACGAGTTCTTAAGGCACTAGTAGTAGGTCGCAACCCAAGTTTGGTCTCATATTGAGCCAACTTGCTGTATCTAAATGCAAGAAGCAGATCCAACGGCCTGGGAACCAAATCAACTGTTGAGAACGACGATACTAGATTGGCAGGAATGAGATAACGAAAGCAAAGGCTGCAAAGCTTTTGGATAATTAAGAACAGGCGGTGAACTGTATGCGCCCTAGAACAATAGTGATTAAAAAAGCACTAGCACCCCCATCTTCTGCTCTCTCCGCAGACTGCCAGCCAGATTGGCACATTGAGAGCCGCCGCGATACCAATTCCACTCTGCACCCCCAATACCAAGAGCTGAGTATTCCGTACAGAGAACTGTGACCGGTGGCTAGGGTTTTGAAGGGGTGGCGAGGTGGGAGGGAGAGAGGTAGGGGAACTCACGATGTGCTCCTTGTGGTCGGCGGTTCCCCCGTACTCGGGGCACCTGTCGCCGATGCGAAGCAGCAGCGTCCTCCAGCCAGCGCTCATGGCGGCGGTGGCGGACAACAGAGAGGAGAGAGAGGTGCCGGGTGCGGGCAGGAGGCGACTCGGGTCGAGGGTTTTGGTTTCGGTCGGTGCGCGGGGGTTTGGCTCCGTGGGAGGCTGGTCAGTGTGGATTTGGGCGTGTTTGGTTGCGTGCATATGGCCCAGCCTGGCCGTGCGGGAAAGATTGAGAGCCTGCGTTCACTGTGCGGTTCGCATCACAAGGAACTTAAAGCACGTCCCGGCCAGGTCCTCGTGAGCCTAGCTCGGGCGAGGCAGGGGAGGGCGATGCGCTTCTCCTCTCGTGCGAGCAGGGAGATGGTGCGAGCTCGCCTGCGTCGTCGAAAAATCGGCGGGAGGATTTCGGCTCACCTCCCGCCGAGTCCACCCCTATTTAGTCCCCTTCCTCACTGCCCCAACTCCCGCCACCATTCTCCCTCCGTTCGAGCTTTCCCGCCGACGCGCATCGGGACTGACGAGCAGTTAAGCGGCGCATCTTCATCGGTCGGCGGTCCACGGTGTCGGCGCTCCTTCACCGGCCGGCGTTGATCTTCCACGGTCGTCCCCCCTTGTCCTCGAGCTGCAGTCATGGCCTCTGTGAGTTCAATCCCCCTTTCTCTCTATTCCTTCTAGCTAGATCTGAGCTGCGGCTAGGGTTTGATCTAGATGCATGGTTGATTAGTGGTCTAATCTGTGAGTTGATATGGTTGATTGCTATGCTACGGTTGCAATTTATGGTAGGCCTAGATGTTCAAGCATGTGGTAGGCTAGATTAGTAGTAGAATTTGAAGTTGAACCTTGTGCTTGTGTTGATTCGTGCTTACATCTGTGATTTGTACCTATTGGTGGTCTATTTGTAGCATGATGTATGTTCGTGCTCATAGGTTCTCCGGTATGCTTAGTATGATAGCGATGAACCATATGTGCTTAGTATGATAGTCATGAACCATGTACATGTATATTGCTGCTTTCCTGAATTGTCCGGTATGTTGTGTGTTATGCTTACCGTCAATGCGTGCTACGATTGTAGGACATGACCACGCAGACGCAAGATCTTAGTCGGACCCTTGTCTTGTCCGACAGCCAGTTTGCTCCATCGTTTGTCAAGGACTCGCACCCTATGTCCGAGATGGCACCTGATTTAGAGGTGTTCGCGCCTGATTCCCTCTATGTGTCAGTAGTGCTCGTTGAGCCAACTCCTGCTGCTGCTGCACTCAAGGTGGCAGCAGCAAAGGCAAAGAAGGATGGTAGGTCGAACAACATGAAGTGGCAGCCGTTCATGTCCACGTTCGTGCTGAATAAGATGTGTGAGCTCATCTCTAGTGGAGTTAGGGCCGACAAGGGCTTCAAGGAGGTGCACTTGAACACCATTGCGGCGGTGTTCGAGTTCGTAAGGCGGAGGTGTCTGCCACCCAGGTGTACAACCACCTGAGGAAATGGAGAGGTCGATGGATCCAAGTGTCCAAGCTAAGAGACCTTAGCGGCGACTCATGGGATGAGAACACTTGCTTCATAGTTCTGGAGGCAGAGCACTACGCCGGCCATGTCGCGGTTAGCTCACAGCCCTCTTCCTTTTTATGTTGTCACCGTTGCCTACTCCTAATCGCAACTAACAACACTTGTGTTTCATTCTTGGGACCACCCAAGGGACGCTGAGTTCCTCAACACACTCATCTGTAACTACTGACCATATGCAAAGACACATCTTCTCCTTGGTGGCAATCGGAAGCATGCCATGGGCTCAGGGGAGCCTCTTGGTTCTCCCATGCCAGACTTCCCTGGGACCCCGGACGTCGAGGTCCTTGATGCCCTGACAAGCCAGCTGTGAAGCCCTTTGACAAGCCATTTGACCCCGTCCATGATAGGAAGAGGAAGAGAGAAGGGCTGATGGAGGAGGAGATCAATGTCTTTTGCAGCATGACTGAGGCGGTGAATGAGGTGGCAATAGCCATCAGGGAGTGCAATCTCCTCGACGTCCACCCTGACATGTATGGCGTTGTCATGACCCAGGGGGCTTTAGCGACGAGGCTCTCATGGCAGCTCTCAGCCACCTGCTTGACAACAAGGCCCAGGGTGTTGGGTTTGTTGCCATGGCAGACGCTCACAGGGTGCTATGGCTCAGGAGCTGGCTGGGCAAGTGATACGTCTCCGTCGTATCTATAATTGTTTATTGTTCCATGCCAATATTATTCAACTTTCATATACTTTTGGCAACTTTTTATACTATTTTTTGGGACTAACATATTGATCCAGTGCCTAGTGCTAGTTCTTGTCTGTTGCATGTTTTATGTTTCGCAGAAACCCCATATCAAACGGAGTCCAAATGGGATAAAAACGGACGGAGAATTATTTTGGAATATTTGTGATTTTTGGGAGGAAGAATCAACACGAAACGGTGCCCGAGGTGGCCACGAGAGTGGCCCACGCCACCACTCCAGGTGGGCGCGCCCCCCTATCTCGTGGGCCACCCGTAAGGCGGTTGATGCCCTTCTTTGGCCACAAGAAAGCTAATTTTTGGAAAACGATCTGGGCAAAGGTTTCAATCCAATCGGAGTTACGGATCTCCAGATATGAAGGAAACGGTGCAGGCGTAATCCCGAATCTGAAAGCAGAGATAGATCCAATCTCGGAGGGCTCTCACCCCCAAGCCATGGGAGCCAAGGACGGAGGAAACCCTTCTCCCATCTAGGAGAAGGTCAAGGAGGAAGAAGAAGAAGGGGCTCTCTCCCTTGCTTCCGGTGTGGCCGGACGCCCGGGGGCCATCATCGTCACCGCGATCTTCACCAACACCTCTGCCATCTTCACCAACATCTCCATCACCTTCCCCCATCTATATTCAGCGGTCCACTCTCCCGCAACCCGCTGTACCCTCTACTTGAACATGGTGTTTTATGCTTCATATTATTTTCCAATGATGTGTTGCCATCCTATGATGTCTGAGTAGATTTTCGTTGTCCTATCGGCGATTAATGAATTGCTATTATTGGTTTGAGTTGCATGTTTTATTATTGGTGATGTCCTATTGTGCCCTCCGTGTCGCACAAGCGTGAGGGATTCCCGCTATAGGGTTTGCAATATGTTTATGATTTGCTTATGGTGGGTGGCGTGAGTGACAGAAGCACAAACCCGAGTAAGTAGGTCGTTTGCATATGGGATAAAGGGGACTTGATACTTTAATGCTATGGTTGGGTTTTACCTTAATGAATCTTTAGTATTTGTGGATGCTTGCTAGAGTTCCAATCATAAGTGCATATGATCCAAGTAGAGAAAGTATGTTAGCTTATGCCTCTCCCTCAAATAGAATTGCAATAGTGATTACCGGTCTAGTAACGTAGTCAATTGCTTAGGGACAATCTCACAACTCCTACCACCACTTTTCCACACTCGCTATATTTACTTTATTGCATCTTTATCTAAGCAGCCCCTAGCTTTTATTTACGTCTTCTTTATTATCTTGCAAACCTATCCAACAATACCTACAAAGTACTTCTAGTTTCATACTTGTTCTAGGTAAAGCGAACGTCAAGCGTGCGTAGAGTCGTATCAGTGGCCGATAGGACTTGAGAGAGTATTTGTTCTACCTTTAGCTTCTCGTTGGGTTCGACACTCTTACTTATCGAAAGAGGCTACAACTATCCCGTATACTTGCGGGTTATCAGCAAGCACTACTATTAGACTAGTGTCTTTGCTGTGGCGTGCATGATCCCCGATTTACGATGGCGGTGGCGGCAACGGCATTTATGACGACGTACATTTTGTGTAGCTAGGGCTAAAAAACAATTTGATGGTCTTTATATTTTGGTGAGGTGGTATATACTAACCCCTCACGCTGATGGTGAACTCGCGGTGGTAGGACGACACCCTCTTTTGGATGTGGTGGTAGGTTAACACCAAGGTAGTGCTAGGTTGAACTTGCTATGTTGTATGATCATGCATGCTTTATTTCTCTTCTGTTCCATTATTGTTTGTGTGCTACTTTGCTTGCTACTTGTGTGCTCCATTGATTTGCTACTTCAAGTCTTGCTCTTGTGCATTTCTAGGGCAAGTGGTATGCCATGTTCATTGGTAAGGCTCCAGGGGTTTATAGTTCATGGGAAGAAGCCAATGCACATGTGGCATCGTATAGCAACAGCAGCTATAGAGGGTTCAAGACTAGGAAGGCAGCAGAACAAGCTTACTCTGACTGGGTGCGAAAGCATGGAGGCAACAGTGTTGACAGTGGCAAGGTTGGAGGTGTCAAAGTGGAAGGTGCTAAGGTGGATCGTCAGTTTGGGCTGAAGCTGAAGAACTTCATCATCTTCGCCCAGTTCATCGTCATTGTTGTGTTGTGGCGTTGGTGTGCTAGGTGTGATCATTGTGGGTAAGCTCACCAACTAGGGTACAAGGTAAGCACAACATGTACGCCGTATGCAACCAAACGCCGTGTTCATGTGCCACTAGGGCCAATGCAGGCAATCAAACAAAGTGCACTTGTGTATTACCTAATGCAGGGACACTAGATGCAGGCAACCAAACAACTTACAGATGGCATATTAGGGCATGTTTTTGCTCAACCAGGCTGGGTTGAGAAGTGTATGTGATGCAGGAACTGTTCACAACGGCAACCAAACATGCCCTTGGCACAAGGACATTTACCATTGGATGGTCCAAAACTTAAGATGACGGTATCCGATCACATCTGTCGACGACTCTTCTAGGGACAATTGGCACGGTGACATTTAGAGCATCTCCAAGGGGGGTGTTTCCTAGTCATTTGAAAGCACAAGTGCTCCCTAGGTGGTTTTGGTAATTAATGACAACATATCTCTTCTTGGACTAACACCTTTATCTAGTATATTTCAGATAAGTTCAACAATGGAGTGGCATGGACTAAAGGATGTGGGAACTCCTTCAAGATGCTAAGGACAAAGGATTGGCTCAAGCTTCAAGCTCAAGACTCTTTATTTACATTTTAGTGGTCCAAGATCACATTGAGTCTATAGGAAAAGCCAATACTATCAAGGAGGGATGAGGTGTTGCTTAATGAGCCTCTTGCTTCAATGTGCTTAGTGATATGCTCCAAAACCCTCAACTACTTTCCCACATCCACATATGACCTAAACCCAAAGCCAAAATAGGTCACACCGAAACTTCCTATCCGGCGCCACCGATTCCACAAGTCATAGCCACTGCCACAAACCCTAAGCAAATCGGTCTTACCGATAGGGATCTCGGTTTCACCGAGATGGGATTATAATCTCTCTGTGTATGTCCATTATCAAAATCGGTCTCACCGAGTTTGAGCAATCGGTACTACCGAGATTACAATGCAAACTCTCTAGAAAACTTATTACCAAAATCGGTCTCACCGAGTTTGAGTAATCGGTCCCACCGAGTTTGCCTGACCAACTCTCTGGAAAGCTTATTACCAAATCGGTCTCACCGAGTTTGTGTAATCGGTCCTACCGAGATTACGTTATGCCCTAACCCTAACAATATCGGTCTCACCGAGTTGCATTTCGGTCCCATCGAAAACCCTAACGGTCACATTATTTGCTAAATCGGTCCGACCGAGTTTAATGATTCGGTCCCACCGAGTTTGGTAAATTGTGTGTAACGGTTAGATTTTGTGTGGAGGCTATATATACCCCTCCACCTCCTCTTCATTCGTGGAGAGAGCCATAAGAACGAACCTACACTTGTAGCATACACTTTCTGAGAGAGAACTACCTACTCATGTGTTGAGGCCAAGATATTCCATTCCTACCATATGAATCTTGATCTCTAGCCTTCCCCGAGTTGCTTTCCACTCAAATCTTCTTTCCACCAGATCCAAACCCATTGAGAGAGAGTTGAGTGTTGGGGAGACTATCATTTGAAGCACGAGAGCAAGGAGTTCATCATCAACGCACCATTTGTTACTTCTTGGAGAGTGGTGTCTCCTAGATTGGCTAGGTGTCACTTGGGAGCCTCCGACAAGATTGTGGAGTTGAACCAAGGAGTTTGTAAGGGCAAGGAGATCGCCTACTTCGTGAAGATCTACCGCTAGTGAGGCAAGTCCTTCGTGGGCGACGGCCATGGTGGGATAGACAAGGTTGCTTCTTCATGGACCCTTTTTGGGTGGAGCCCTCCGTGGACTCGCGCAGCCGTTACCCTTCGTGGGTTGAAGTCTCCATCAACGTGGATGTACGATAGCACCACCTATCGGAACCACGCCAAAAACATCCATGCCTCCAATTGCGTTTGAATCCTCCAAACCCTTTCCTTTACTTTCTTGCAAGTTGCATGCTTTACTTTCCGCTGCTCATATACTCCTTGTATGCTTGCTTGATATGTATTGTGATTGTTGAAATTGTGCTCCAACTCCACTTAAACCCAAAAATCTTAAAAACTGTAACTTTGGTACTTAGTGTCTAATCACCCCCCTCTAGACACCTCTTCTCAAGGTCCTACAAGTGGTATCAGAGCTTTGGTCTCCATTGCTTTGGTTTAATCACCATGGGAGGAAGATGGATGAGTCTACTATTGGGAGTATTAGACATAGAGTGCCTATTCTTGATGGAGAGTATTTTCATGAGTGAAAAAATGAGATGCTTGTTATTTTCAATCAATATCATTTTAACAAGTACATTGCTAGTCCTTGTGCACCTTATGTTGATCCTATGCATCCTACCCATGATGTGTAAATTGACATGATTAGGAATCTTAGAACTGCCGATCTTATCATTAGAGGATTGCCAAGAAACTTGCTTGGATGTTTGCCTACCTTTAAGTGTGCCTACACCATATGGAAATTTCTTGAGGAACGATTTCCTGATTACTCCTTGAAGAATCTTGATGAAATTCTCCATAAGTCTATTGCCTTGAGTAAGATGAATACTAGTGATCCTATGTTTGGTGATCATCTATTTGAGCTTACAAACCTTATGCGTGCCAAAGGAAATGTTGGTATCATTAGTGACATTATTTCCGAAGCTATAAAAATTCATAAGCAAGATTATCAAACTCATTCTAATGAATCACCCTCTCTAGGAGTTGATCCACCACATGACGATGTTGAATATGGATACTATGATGAGGATGATGAGAGTGACTTCGATCTTGATGATGCAATGAGACATTTTGGTCTTATGGCAAATCTTCGGGGATATATGTCAGGAGGAAAGGAATGGGTTCTTGATAGTGGATGTACCGATCACATGACCGTAGATAAAGACATGTTCCGTGAGCTTGCTGATAATGATAGTCCTCGAAAGTATGTTACCTTCGGTGACAACTCAAAGGGTAAGGTGGTTGGCCTCGGTAAGGTGGCCATATCACATGATAGCTCCATACAAAATGTCATGCTCGTTGAATCTCTTGGTTACAACTTACTTTCAGTATCTAGACTTGCTGATTTCGGTTTCAATGTTCTATTTACTGAAGTAGATTGCCAAGTGTTTCGTCGAGATAATCATAAAATGGTCTTTACCGGTGTGCGTAGAGGTGATCTATACATTGTTGATTTCACTAAAAAGGCTCAACCTAAAACTTGCTTCATTGCTAAATCCTCAAAAGGTTGGTTATGGCATAGACGACTTGGCCATGTTGGTATGCGAAACCTTGACAAGCTTATTAAAGGAAATCATATCCTTGGAGTTAACGATGTCATATTTGATAAGGATAGACTTTGCGGCGCTTGTCGAGCGGTAAACAGGTTGGAGGAAGGCATCCGTGAAGAACATCATGACTACAAGGAGGCCACTCGAGCTACTTCACATGGATCTTTTTGGTCCCAACTCTTACAAGAGTCTCGGTGGAATTTTTTTTGGTCTAGTTATAGTTGATGATTTTTCAAGATTTACATGGGTGTTCTTTCTCGATGATAAATCGCAGGTCCAAAAGATCTTCAAAAACTTCGCAAGGAAGGCCCAAAATCAATTTGAAGTGAAGATCAAGAAGGTTCGCAGCGACAATGGAACGGAGTTCAAGAACGCAAATGTGGACACCTTTCTTGACGAAGAAGGAATTTCACACGAGTTCTCGGCTACGTACACACCTCAACAAAACAGAGTTGTTGAGAGGAAGAATCGGACGCTCATCGAAATGGCGAGAACGATGCTTGATGAGTACAAGACGCCGAAGCACTTTTGGGTAGAAGCGGTTGAGACAGCTTGTCATGCAACAAATCGCTTGTATCTTCACAAGCTACTCGGCAAGATGGCATACGAGCTCCTCACTGGTAACAAACCCCAAGTTGGATACTTTCGAGTATTCGGCTCAAAGTGCTACATTCTTGATAAGCATCGTCGCTCTAAATTTGCTCCTAAGTCTCATGAAGGTTTCCTACTAGGTTATGGCTCAAACTCTCACACTTACCGTGTCTACAACAATTTCACCCGAAAGGTTGAAGAGACGGTAGATGTGAAGTTTGATGAATCTAACGGCTCGCAAGTAGAGCAATTGCCAATTGATGTAGGAGACAAAGATCCTTCGGAAGCAATCCAAGACTTGTCTATTGGCAAGGTTCGTCCAATGGAGGTGAAGGAGAGTACCTCGTCTGTCCAAGTGGAAGCTTCAACTTCACGACAAGGTGAACCAAGAGTTGATACGGAAGCATCCACAAGCGGGACACACCAAGATGAAGGAAACGAGGAAGTGAATCAAGATGAACGTCAACAACCTCCTTCTCTACCACGACAAGAGAACGACAATGCTAACAATGAGGAAGGCCAAGAAGAAGAAGAAGAAGAAGATGAAGAAGATGTTCAACAAAGACCCAAACAAAAGCTTTCACGAGTTCGAGCAAGAGTTGCTAAAGATCATCCCGTCGAGCAAATCTACAATGACATTCAAACCGGGAGAATCACTCACTCTAAAACTCGTTTAGCTAACTTCTGTGAAAACTATTCTTTCATCTCTAGCATTGAACCTATGAAGGTTGAAGAAGCATTGGAAGATCCGGATTGGATAAATGCTATGCATGAAGAGCTACATAACTTTGAGAGGAATCAAGTTTGGACATTGGTTGAGAATCCCGACAACAACCACAACGTCATTTGTACCAAATGGGTGTTTCGCAACAAGCAAGATGAAGATGGACAAGTAGTTCGCAACAAGGCACGTCTTGTCGCCCAAGGCTACACACAAGTCGAAGGTATGGACTATGGTGAGACTTTCGCCCCTGTTGCTAGACTTGAGTCCATTTGCATCTTACTTGCATATGCTAATCATCATGATATCACCTTGTACCAAATGGACATTAAAAGTGCTTTTCTAAATGGTGAAATAGAGGAGGAAGTTTATGTTAAGCAACCTCCCGGTTTTGTCAATCCTAAGAAACCCAATCATGTTTACAAACTTCACAAAGCTCTTTATGGTCTTAAACAAGCTCCTAGAGCGTGGTATAAATGCTTGACCAAGTTCCTTATTGAAAAAGGCTTTGAAATTGGAAAATTGATTCTACTCTTTTTACTAAAAGGGTTAATGGAGAACTGTTTGTGTGTCAAATTTATGTTGATGATATCATATTTGGTTCAACTAACCCTCATTTTAGTGAAAAGTTTGGGAAGCTAATGTCGCAGAAGTTTGAGATGTCCATGATGAGTGAACTCAAATTCTTCCTTGGGTTGCAAATCAAGCAAACTAAGGAAGGTACCTTTGTTTCTCAAACAAAGTACACCAAGGACTTATTCAAGAAGTTCAATATGCAAGAATGCAAAGGTATATCTACACTCATGCCTACCAGTGGACATAATGACTTGACCAAAGATGGTGAACCGGTTGATCAAAAGGTTTATCGCTCTATGATCGGTTCATTGTTATATCTATGTGCTTCATGTCCCGATATCATGTTAAGTGTGTGCATGTGTGCACGATATCAAGCTGCTCCTAAGGAATGTCATCTTAAGGCCGTGAAAAGGATAGTGAGATACTTAATCCATACACCAAACTTTGGCATTTGGTATCCTAAGAGGGCTTCTTTCGATCTTGTTGGCTATTCCGACTTGGACTATGCCGGAGACAAGGTTGATAGAAAGTCCACTTCGGGCACTTGTCAATTTCTTGGTAGATCTCTTGTGTCTTGGTCCTCCAAGAAACAAAACTCGGTATCCTTATCCACCGAGGTTGAATATATTGCCGCTGGTTCATGTTGTGCTCAATTACTTTGGATGACCCAAAGTCTTAAAGATTATGGGATATATGTGAGACATGTTCCATTGCTTTGTGACAATGAAAGTGCTATTAAAATTGGTCATAATCCTGTGCAACATTCTCGAGCTAAGCATATTGAAGTTCGTCATCATTTCATTCGAGATCATGTTGCTAAGGGTGATATTGATCTTAAGCATGTTCACACCGAAAAGCAATTGGCAGATATATTTACTAAACCTCTTGATGAGAAAGTGTTTTGCAGGTTAAGAGGAGAATTTAACATTATTGATGCTTCCAACTTGGAGTAGAAACTCCATTGGATACATGCAAGACATGAGCTTATGACTAATCCTAGATGTTTTTCTCTTATGATGAATATCTTATGTCTTGGATATATTTGTATCTTGCATGTTATCTAACTCTTATTGGTACTTGGTGGAATCAAATTCCATGAGATTGTAAACCACTCATATCTTGAGCAATCTCTACCTCACCAAGTCTCTACACTATGGTGGATGAAGACAAGGAAGCACGAAACCACACAAATATATCCTTTGACAAATTCTATGTTGAGCTTCATGATTGTCATTTTTGGATACACAAGTGCTCTTCCTTGCAAGAACTAACCCATGTAGGTAGATGGACTAAAACTCCAAGTGGTGCTCCAAATTCTTGGTGAGCTACATCAACCTTGAGCAACCCACACAAGTTCAACTACATGGACTACATCACCAACCAAGGTATGTTGTTCCATCTTAGAGAAGCTTTACTCCAAGTCATGAGCTAAAGCAACTCGACAAGATGTGAATACATCAAGATGCTTAAACGAAAAATGGCAACCCCATTTGAGCTTAAACGATGAGTATGACCTATGATCAAGTGATCTCACTTGACTCCTAAGTCAATATACTCTAACATAGGTGACCTGGTCGCCGACCATCTCTAGATGAAGTTCTCTTGTGTTCTTTTCTGTGTTTTTGCATTTGTCTCATGCATATTTATTTCCCCTTTCAAAAAAAACTTCATCCAACTTTCTTTCTTTCCATTTGCTCTGCATTTTCTGCATTCCAATTCATTGCACATCTTTCAGTAAATTCCTTGAAAATCTTTGAGAGATCTTACTAGACTAAGTGAGCTGTGGTGACAAGTGTTTTCTCTGCGATGAACTCGGTTTCACCGGTTTGTTATTTTCGGCCCCACCGAATCCTCTCGGTACAACCGAAGTATACCACTCGGTGCCACCGATTTCATAACAGGAAAAACTCTTTGCCACATATTCTGTGTTTCTTCTGATCCAGCTCCACTCAATGAATCTTGTCCTCTACAAGCATCACATTTTACCATTGCTTTGTTACGTGTCTCAAGGATCAAACCCATTCGACCGATTCCGTGTCCTTTTGGAAATTGATGTCAAAGGGGGAGAGAGAGAACATCAAAGCTTATCATTTAGAGAGAGCATCAAAGCTTATCACCCTCCTTCTTAAGGGAGAGAGACCTTCTAGGGGGAGAACCCTCAAAAGAAGAGAGAGATCTATCCAGGGGGAGAGGATACTTAAGTAGAAAGTATTTCTCAAGGATCCCAGATGCTTGGTGTTCAAGAGGAGAGATGTCCACATGTCTTCTTGAGGGGAGAGACATGTTCATATGTTCTGTTATGCTTATTTGCTTATTTGCATTAGCTCTAAATATTAGCTCTGATCATCATTCATATCTTTCAGGTCTATTGTCTTTCAGCTCTGATTCTCTGTTCCCTATCTTCTCCCAGTATCCCATGTTAGATTCAGGGGGAGCAAGACATCTAAGGGAAAGAGATCATTTAAATTCATTGCATATCTTTACTCTTGGGGACATGTTTTAATTCAATGTGGTACTTGGTACTCACGCTCTACATGTCATCCCAGTCTTGGTATTCTTGTGGTTTCTTTGGTTTGTTATGGCTAGTAGATGCATCTGTGTTATCTAATCTTGTTTACACAGGCTCCTTTTATCCTAAGACAACTCAGGACTACAAGGTAAGTATATGCATCACAATCATGTGTATGAGGAATTCTTGCTGACGTACATATTGTTTGCAAGAAGAACTCATGAGCATGAAGGTATTTTCTTCAACATTCTTTGCTCTGATGCATATGACCAAGATACATGTAACACATTGCCTGCTATATCATGTTTATGCTCTCACATGCTTCTACATTCCATATTCACATGATTGCATACATGTAGGGGGAGCCTATGCTTGTTACATGTCTTTCCAAAGCTTTTCTTGCTATTCTTTATATCTTTGTCTAAAGCTTTGATGCATGTTGCCATCAATTACCAAAAAGGGGGAGATTGAAAGCACAAGTGCTCCCTAGGTGGTTTTGGTAATTAATGACAACATATCTCTTGTTGGACTAACACCTTTATCTAGTATGTTTCAGATAAGTTCAACAATGGAGTGGCATGGACTAAAGGATGTGGGAACTCCTTCAAGATGCTAAGGACAAAGGATTGGCTCAAGCTTCAAGCTCAAGACTCTTTATTTTACATTTTAGTGGTCCAAGATCACATTGAGTCTATAGGAAAAGCCAATACTATCAAGGAGGGATGAGGTGTTGCTTAATGAGCCTCTTGCTTCAATGTGCTTAGTGATATGCTCCAAAACCCTCAACTACTTTCCCACATCCACATATGACCTAAACCCAAAGCCAAAATCGGTCACACCGAAACTTCCTATCCGGCGCCACCGATTCCACAAGTCATAGCCACTGCCACAAACCCTAAGCAAATCGGTCTTACCGATAGGGATCTCGGTTTCACCGAGATGGGATTGTAATCTCTCTGTGTATGTCCATTATCAAAATCGGTCTCACCGAGTTTGAGCAATCGGTACTACCGAGATTACAATGCAAACTCTCTGGAGAACTTATTACCAAAATCGGTCTCACCGAGTTTGAGTAATCGGTCCCACCGAGTTTGCCTGACCAACTCTCTGGAAAGCTTATTACCAAATCGGTCTCACCGAGTTTGTGTAATCAGTCCTACCGAGATTACGTTATGCCCTAACCCTAACAATATCGGTCTCACCGAGTTGCATTTCGGTCCCACCGAAAACCCTAACGGTCACATTATTTGCTAAATCGGTTCGACCAAGTTTAACGATTCGGTCCCACCGAGTTTGGTAAATTGTGTGTAACGGTTAGATTTTGTGTGGAGGCTATATATACCCCTCCACCTCCTCTTCATTCGTGGAGAGAGCCATCAGAACGAACCTACACTTCCAGCATACATTTTCTGAGAGAGAACTACCTACTCATGTGTTGAGGCCAAGATATTCCATTCCTACCATATGAATCTTGATCTCTAGCCTTCCCCGAGTTGCTTTCCACTCAAATCTTCTTTCCACCAGATCCAAACCCATTGGGAGAGAGTTGAGTGTTGGGGAGACTATCATTTGAAGCACAAGAGCAAGGAGTTCATCATCAATGCACCATTTGTTACTTCTTGGAGAGTGGTGTCTCCTAGATTGGCTAGGTGTCACTTGGGAGCCTCCGACAAGATTGTGGAGTTGAACCAAGGAGTTTGTAAGGGCAAGGAGATCGCCTACTTCGTGAAGATCTACCGCTAGTGAGGCAAGTCCTTCGTGGGCGACGGCCATGGTGGGATAGACAAGGTTGCTTCTTCGTGGACCCTTCTTGGGTGGAGCCCTCCATGGACTCGCACAACCGTTACCCTTCGTGGGTTGAAGTCTCCATCAACGTGGATGTATGATAGCACCACCTATCGGAACCACGCCAAAAACATCCGTGCCTCCAATTGCGTTTGAATCCTCCAAACCCTTCCCTTTACTTTCTTGCAAGTTGCATGCTTTACTTTCCGCTGCTCATATACTCCTTGTATGCTTGCTTGATATGTATTGTGATTGTTGAAATTGTGCTCCAACTCCACTTAAACCCAAAAATCTTAAAAACTGCAACTTTGGTACTTAGTTTCTAATCACCCCCTTCTAGACACCTCTTCTCAAGGTCCTACATCATTGCACCACCGGCCAGCAGACAGGGCAATATTTTTATTCCATTGTTTGCCATTTCAACAAACGGGCTTTGGGTGAGAGATAGACGAGGCCGCGACCAGCCACCGCCCGCGGAAACGATCCCGAGGATGTTAGCGCCCATGGCGAGCCGCCCGTCGAGGATGTCAGCCACTCTGACCCGGCCTTGAGCTCCACCCCGGCCACGAGGATGCCGATCGCTCCACCGCGGCCACGAGGATGCCGGCCCGGGCTTGAGCCGCCCATCACAGATCAAGCACCTGGCCGCGGCGTCCAATAATGTGAAATCCTGGATCAACGACGTGTTGGAGCAGTCGACGGCCATCGGGAAGCTGAAGGAAGAAGCCGTGGGGATCGAGAGGGAGGTCAGGACCGGCAGCGATGCCATGGCGGCACGGATGGAGGCCCTGCAGCGCACCACGGAGGAGATCAGGAGCGCCACTGGTGAGTCGCTGGAGAACCAAAGAGCCGCTGGAAGGCCAGGCGAACACGACGCGGGCGCTCAGGGAACTTTACGGGTTCCTGAGCTGGGCGCTCGAGGAGAGCGGGGAGGCGTGGGGTAGGTGGAAAGAGAGGAGAGAGGGGGAAAGGTGGCTGACTGTGGGCCAATTGCATGCGGAAAAATAGCATCGGTCTCCCCAGCTCGCCCCAAGCGCGCTGGGTTCAGACTGGGAGTGTGGCTGAAACTTTCGTCAAATCTAGCGGAAAACGAGGTCTTGGGTGCACGGCCGGGGCATTTTTTACAACCGGCGCAAAAAGTGGTCCTGGGGGGCTGTTGGGTGGGCAACTAGAGATGCTCTTACCATTGACGATCCAAATCTCCACTTTATTTTAGGGAAATCCAAATCTCCATTGAAAAGTTGGTAGGTGGTATCGTCGCTCCGCACCCCACCCATCAATCGGATAAACAACCAACCGATTTTTTCTTACATAACTTTCTCTTTCATCGGTTTTTACCAAAAAAAACTGCTCCTGAGACGGTCATCCCACGCCGCACAAACCGCTCCCTTTCTTTCCTGCCTCTCTCGCGTTCTCCATTTCCCTCACGTAGGGTTACTCTCGATAGAGGTTCTGTCACCGCCACTCAACTCTCTCGTTCCCTCCCCACGCCAGTACCCATGGCTGGCCGTTCTTTCGTAATGGCGAGCGACATCCGCGATGACCCATGTCTGCTGTGCAGCAGCGGTAGAGGACTGGGTCCTTTAGATCAGCCATGGCTAGCCAACTCACCTCCAGAAGGCTCCCCCGATTGGGCCTTCGTCAGCCGTCCGATCTGCATTCTAACGCGCTTGAGCCGTTGGATCTTCACAACAGTCAAATTCGATTTTCATCTCACGGTCATTTCCACTGGCCTATGACGGGTGGGCTCGTTTCAGGCGTTCATTGGCTGGGTCAGCCGTGCCCGCGTGCAGAAGATTTTGGCCAATCCACTCCGCGTGTTCCGCAACCAATCGCCCAATCCCTTCCTCGCCTTAGTCCCGTGCCAGCTGCCGCCCAAACCCTAGCCCCCGTTTCCCTCGATCCCCATAGCCTCTCCCGCCTCCTCCATCCCTCGTCCTCCCAACCGCCGCCCAAACCCTAGCCCCCGTTTCCCTCGATCCCCACATCCTCCCCCGCCTCCTCCATCCCTCATCCTCCCATCACCACGTCCTGTGCCATGGAGCCTCGCCACCGCGTGCTACTCCTCCACCACGCTGCCCTTCCACCTCTCCATCCTTCTCCTCTTTGTCTATGCGGCCGTCGGTGGGGCATGGTTCCAAATCCGGCGTAGGTTAGCCCAGTCGGCCGATGGTGAGGTGAAGGAGCAGGGTAGGCGACCCGTCGCGATGGGATGAGGCTACAGGGAAGAGGATCATGTTGCGTGGTGGCCCAGATGCGGCCGCCCCATGGCCGGCCTCGACGACCACGGCCTCGATCCGGCCTCAGCCGGAGGACCTCGAGCCGAGGAGTGCTGCCTCGATCGGGACTCGGCATCTGGGGCGGCGACGGAGGAGGAGGGGAAAGGAGGGGAGCAGCAGCCAGCATCTGGGGCGGCAGCGGCTGGACTCCATGAGCTGGTTGAAAGTGCAAGGTATAGAAGAGGGAATCTGTGTGATTAGTTCTTTGTTGATTTCCCCTCTTGCTTGATCTAATTTTGTTGTCGTCTTGCGTGTGTGCGTGTTTGTTGGCTTGCTGCTGGGTGTTGGGCTGTTGATGGCCTGATGTTGATGCTTTGCTGCATATATTTGTATAATGTTTGCATCTTCCATGCAGCTACGAAGCTATGTTTTGTTGTATCTTGACTTTCTTTGCTTCTTTTGACTTCTTGATGTTCTTCTTTGTCTTTGGTCATGGGTGAGTCCACTGACATACGGACACAAGAGATATTCAGTTATGAGGATTAGGATATTAATGATCATTCAGTCATTGAGGATTCGAAAAGAGACATCAATGCTCCAGTAGAGGTGGTATTGAAGTTGTGGCTGTCAATAGTCCTTTTATTGATGCCAACTACATGGTAAGGAAATAATGCTATATGATTTGCATATTTTGTGCTATGAGATCTTCTGCAATTGAATTCGAAGTTAAAGCGTTGAACTCAGTTTTGTAGTAGTTAGTTCAATACTACTTTGTATCAAAATTTCATCAAACCATGTTGCACTGTATTTCGAGCACAGAAGCATTTACTTAACACCTAATTTTACACAATTAGGTCCCTACTTTTTTCTGTTATTAGGTGCAACGACAAGAATCATCCAGTGGGATGTTCTACTGCATCGGAATTTGACAAATTTAATTCTGCCATTATATTCTTTCCTTCACTGCTGAAGTTAACACCCCCTCCCTTTTGTAGGCCTATATGGTCAAGTATGACTCCAATGATGGCCCCTTTAAAGGATCCATTAAGGTTGTGGATGATTCAACACTAGAGATTAATGCAAAAAAAAAATCACAACCACAAGTAAAAGGTAAATATGCCAGGGTTAGCTGATTGTTTGCCATATTAATGCGGTTGATATAGATGCCATGGTTTCTAAATATGCATGACATGTTGTCCTGAAATAAGGACATGTGAAGCAATGAAGTAGCCAAAGTAACATTATTGCTTAATAATAGATTTATAGTTTAGAGCCCCATGTTTTTGGCACATTCATATGGACATATAATAGATTACAAGTGCATGCTTGTTGTACATCTCGAGTACTGGATGTTCCTTCTCTTATTTTGATTCTGATGTTCATATGTTGATTTTCCGCGATGGAGGGAAAGGAGAAGTCTGAATGTGCCAACAAGTAGCGACCAGTGAGCTGTCGTCTATGATTGGCTATGGGAGGAGTTGTCTTGCGCTGCAAGGGCATCTTGCAGATCGATTTCCTTGGTTTGATGTATCAAGGATTCTGATTAGTCTTTGATTTCACACATTTGTTTGGATGTTTTCTTTGCGCCAAGCACCATGCTTTTTGATCACTGGTCAAGTTGCATAGTACTATCTAAGCATGGTTGTTGGTTCTGAGCCTTTGCAGCACATAACAAATTTTAGCTTTCAGGAATTATGATATTGGCCATTTCCACTGAACATGAAGAGGTTACATGTACGGAGATGTAGAAACTGGAGTAAATCAACATAATCCCGTAGAATGTAGTCTGAGAATAGTACGCCAACTCAGTGAGGCAAGTACTAGCCTGTTTTGCCATGCCTGTGATAAATGAAAGTTAGTTTATGTAATCTTGGTTATCAAACCATTTTCTTAAATTTTTAACTTGTAACTGGACATAAATTGTTATTGCACCTGAATATTTGATAATGAATCTAAGTTATGGGAAATAAGTGGAGTAAGAGGAAATGGGGCGTTGTTAGGCGGGACCTTGCTACTGTTGCCTTGGGTTTGGGCATCGAAGCACCACCATGTATGGCTAGCCTTCCATGGCTACATCGAGGGTCCCAATCTGCAGGTGAGCTCTTCTTTTCATCTGCAGGTTATGAGTCATCTCCACCTTAATGAGATTTAGTTTGTGCATTGACGACTACAAGTTTCTTATTGTTTTAGAGTGGCCTGCTTTCATTTTCTCCAGTTTAGTCATGTATTTCTTTGCACCCATGTTCGCTTCAGTATTCCCTTCCGATTCTCACACTTTGGTTGCGTCTTCTTTTTTTATGTTGGAAGTATTAGACAAATAATTTGTTCATTTAAGTTGTCTCCACTTTCTCCTCTTGTGTCACATTAAATCCTGGTATAATAGATAATTCAGTTAACTGATTGTTTGCCATATTAGTGTAGTTGATATAGATGCCATGGTTTCTAAATATGCATGACATGTTGTCCCGAGATAAGGACAGTGAAGCAATGAAGTGGCCAAAGTAACATTATTACTTAATAATTGATTCATAGTTTAGAGCCCCATGTATTTCGCACATTCATACAGATATATAATATCTTACAAGTGCATGTTTTTGTACATCTTGAGTACTGCATGTTCCTTCTCTTATTTTGATTCCGATGTTCATATACTGGTTCTGACTGAATTCTGGCGTTGATTCCATTTTTTTGCGAAACTCCAGGACCCCATGCAGCGTGCATTGGACAGTGTTGTGGAGGGTCCAATTTCCTCATGATTTAAGAAGCTCTGTGTAGTACCAAACTTAATTTGAGAACATTGGCGCCGAGGATGTGCTGCTCTGTCTCGGGGCTCAGCGCCCTCTTGGACGCAGAGGTTGGCATGCTCTCCCTCTGCATCAGGGTTCTGATGGCCGCGCTTCGTCTGGCAGCGCTAGACAATGGCAAGAAGGAAGAGCTCGGGCCACCCGCGACGCCAGGACGTCGGCCCTCCTCCCTCGAGCTCAAGGCGGCGAAGAGATGGTTGAGATGGTGCTGAAGCTCCGCAGGTACCGGCTTCTACAACGTCTCTTAGAATTTGGTTGCTACTTCTTGCTGATCAGGTGCAATGTATTAATTCAAGTAGTTTGTTATGTACAATTTGTCAAGAGCAATCGGATGTTAATCTGCTATGGGCAGCGGCGATACATGAAGGTGCAAGGCAGCATTGACATGTTCATAGTACGCTAAAGGATGAGCTCCTACTTTTTTTGATGCTAGCTCCTTGTTGCAGGTGAGCTGCCGCCTTCTCCCCCATATGCTAGCACTGTGCTTTGCAAACTGAATATTTTAGCATATTTTTTCAGTCAAACATGATGTGATATTTTAGACTTTTATGATGATGTGAAGCTCATAGCTATCATGACCGATAAGACTATAGATAACTAAATAACCTCTAGAATGAATTGTGATCCTGATTAGTATATAGACATTGGCCATTGGCCATATTTGTTACAAAAAGTGATGTGGTATGCATATGCATTTGCAATTTTGAGCTTTAAAGAAAAGAGTTGATATGTGACCCTCCCTTTGCTACTGTAAGATAGAAGTAACATCAAAAAGCTCATATTGGATGACAACTGATGTATCTCATTGCTTACAGATATACAAGCCTACTTACATCTCCCAATATCTCCTCCTCATCAAGGCAATTGCACATGATGAAGACGCTCATTTTAGATCAGTTCATGGCATATGTGTCTATTTCCTTTAAATGGTTCTTCAGTGCGACTATTGGAAAAATATAAGGTTTCTCATGTGATATTGCAATCAGGACAAAAAACAGAACGATTAATTTTCACAATTTGATATTTCATATTTTCCAGAAGTACGACCACCTTCTGCATAGTACCCTTGCATTTGTGTTCTTATCAAATAAGTTTCTTTCTGCAGAATTTGTTCAGGTTTTGTCTCGCTCACACCTCAAGATGCGAGTTTGGGAGTGCGGTGCTGGTATAACTGATATCCCTTTGATCTTCGTTAAATTTTGTAGGATATGCATTGTGCTTGAGCATGAGAAATCCTTTCCCTCCCTGCATTATCTTTATATGTTATAAAAATGTTACACATGTTTTGGTGTAGGATCGAAAGTATGTCTAGAGGGGGGGGGGGTGATTAGACTACTTGACCAAATAAAAATCTAGCCTTTTCCCAATTTTAGTTCTTGGCAGATTTTAGCAACTTAGCACAAGTCAAGCAATCAACCTACACATGCAATTCTAAGAGTATTTAGCAGCGGAATGTAAAACAATTGCATATGAATGTAAAGGGAGGAGTTTGAGGAGGCAAACACAATGTTGACACAGAGATTTTTTATCCGTGGTTCCGATAGGTGGTGCTATCGTACATCCACATTGATGGAGACTTCAACCCACGAAGGGTAACGGTTGCGCGAGTCCACGAAGGGCTCCACCCACGAAGGGTCCACGAAGAAGCAACCTTGTCTATCCCACCATGGCCGTCGCCCACGAAGGACTTGCCTCACTAGGGTAGATCTTCACGAAGTAGGCAATCTCCTTGCCCTTACAAACTCCTTGGTTCACTCCACAATCTTGTTGGAGGCTCCCAAGTGACACCTAGCCAATCTAGGAGACACCACTCTCCAAGAAGTAACAAATGGTGTGTTGATGATGAACTCCTTGCTATTGTGCTTCAAATGATAGTCTCCCCAACACTCAACTCTCTCTCACAGGATCTGGATTTGGTGGAAAGAAGATTTGAGTGGAAAGCAACTTGGGGAAGGCTAGAGATCAAGATTTATGTGGTAGGAATGGAATATCTTGACCTCAACACAAGTGTAGGTGGTTCTCTCTCAGAAAATGTATGTTGGAAGTGTAGGCATGTTCTGATGGCTCTCTCCACGAATGAAGAGTGGGTCGAGGGGTATATATAGCATCCACAAAAAATCTAACCGTTACACACAACTTACCAAACTCGATGGGACCGAATCGTGAAACTCGGTCAGACCGATTTAGTAAATAATGTGACCGTTAGGAATTTCGGTGGGACTGACATGTCAACTCGGTGGGATCGATATGGTTAGGGTTAGGGCATAACGTAATCTTGGTGAGACTGATTACACAAACTCGGTGAGACCGATTTTGGTAATAGACACACAGAGAGTTGGTCAGGCAAACTCGGTGGGACCGATTCACTCATCTCGGTTGGACCGAAACGTTACGAAAGGGAACCAGTGAGTTTGCATTGCAATCTCGGTGGGACCGATCGCTCATCTCGGTTTGGCCGAAATGTTACGAAGGGAAACAGAGAGATTACAATCCCATCTCGGTGAGACCGAGATCCCTATCGGTGAGACCGAAAAGACTAGGTTGTATGGCAGTGGCTATGTCAACTGAACTCGGTGGCGCCGGATAGAAAGTTTTGGTAGGGCCGAGTTTGACTTTTGGTTTGGGACATATGTGGTTGTGAGAAGGTAGTTGAGGGATTTTGGAGCATATCACTAAGCACTTTGAGTAATAAACTCATTAAGCAACACCTCACCTCCTCTTGATTGTATTGGCTTTTCCTATAGACTCAATGTGATCTTGGATCACTAAAATGAAAAATGTAGAGTCTTGTGCTTTGAGCTTGAGCCAATCCTTTTGTCCTTAGCATTTTGAGGGGTCCACGTTTCTCATCCGTGCCATGCCAATCATTGAGCTTTCTTGAAATATTTATCTTGAAATAGCATTAGCTCAATGAGCTATATGTTGTTAGGAATTACCAAAACCACCCAGGGATAGTTGCACTTTCAATCTCCCCCTTTTTGGTAATTGATGACAACATATAGATCAAAGCCTCAACAGATGATAATAAGATTGAAAATCATCGTCGCTTTGAGAAGTATGTGATAAGCAAGAGCTCCCCCTAAATTTGTGCATTATTTAAAATTTGCTTTGGACTGTAAATGCACAATGTGTTAGGATCATGGGTCACTCTTCCATGTGACATACATCTTGGTGGAGTGCTCAAAAAGATAATAATTGAACACATGCACTCATCACCAAGCAAAGTGAATGATCATATAAGGATATAAGAGATAATATCATCCAATCAAGCATTAAGGGTAGCATAGCATATGATCAACCACATGATCATCCAAGTATCTCACAAAAGACATAATGTATCAAGCACACAATAAAGAAGTTCAACCAAAAAGAAGAGAGATAAAAAGCAACACTCTCTCTCGAAGCCTATAATCTATACATTTTTCTCCCCCTTTGGCAACAAGTTACCAAAAAGTTCAAAAATGCATAGTGCTAAACGACTCTCAGGCTTGGTCTTCATGAGGTGGTGTAGAGATGACTCCAAGGACGAAAGCATCTGTTGACGTAGCTGGAGCTGGTGGAGTGGCTACTGGAGCTAGTGGCACTGAAGCTGTAGGCTGGTGCAGATGAAGTAGCTCTCATGTCTGGAACATGCACTGCAGCAGATCTCTGTCCTCTGGGCACTCTAGCAAAACCATCTGTAGTAGACTTGCCCTTATTCTCCTCCACATCCTCCTGAAGCTGCTCAACTGCAGTTCTTCTCCTGACAGCATATGGATCAGACTGTCTCCATAATCTCAGTCTTGAGTCCTTTCTGATTTTCATGTTCTCTGCAACTGGATGTGCATCATTGTGGTCAGGGATCTTGGGTTTCAGCTTTCTCAAAGCAAGTGAGTCATCTTCTTCTGCAGCTTCTGGCACTGGGGCCTTGTTCTTCTCCTCAGCAGGTATACTTCTGGTGTTCCTCTTGGGTTTAGGCTTTGGTGCTGGAGCAGCAGCTTTGGGCTTAGATGGAGCAGCCCCTGACTTAATTGCATCTCACATGAGCTTCTGAGCTTTGGGTGCTGGTGCAACATCCTCTTCCTCTTCTTCTTCTTCATCAGAATCTCTCCTCATGGAGGGCTTGCCAGGAACTTTGGCAGTAGTGGTTCTTGCCCTCTTCTTCTTCTTATCTTCACCAACTGCTTCTTCTTCAGATTCAATGGTGAACTTCATAGTTTCACCTGTGGCAACCTTCCTAGGTTTGGATGTAGGCACTCTCCTGGCAGGTGCCTTCTTGTTCATGCCTTGCTTTGTGGTAGCAGCACTGCCATATTCCTTTTTCATAACTTTCTTCTTTGAGGTGGCCTCATCTTCAACAGCCACATAATCCTCATCTTTAGAATGTGAGGTTTTCTTCTTCCTTGTCCTGGTAGCTGCCTTTGGCAAGTTGCTGGGAGTGCTCCTGCTACCCTCATCATAGCTGCTTGAGGGACTAGTGCCCTCACTCACCTGAGCTTGCTCTTTAGACTTGTTCTGGCTATCACTTTGATCAGACATTTCTACAAACTCATTGACAACAGACCCTGTGAATAGGTATAGATGAGGTAGAGTGGATGAGCATCACAAAGTGCAGAGGTTTTGCAAAACAATTGAGTTAAAAACTTAGTTTTAGTTTTCCGCAGAAAGCATTTCGGAGCTACCGATTTGTAAACTTGGTGATACCGAAGCAGCTTTTGGAACCAAAACTAGTGAACTCAGTCAGACCAAGTCACAGTTCAGTGGCACCGAGACTGCTAGGGTTTCACAGAGAATCGATCTCGGTCACACCGATTTGCAATTCTTGGTCAGACCAAAAATTGTTGGGGAACGTAGTAATTTCAAAAAATTTCCTACGCACATGCAAGATCATGGTGATGCATAGCAACGACAGGGGAGAGTGTTGTCCACGTACCCTCGTAGACCGAAAGCGGAAGCGTTAGCACAACGCGGTTGATGAAGTCGTACGTCTTCACGATCTAAGCACCAAACGTACGGCACCTCCGAGTTCAGCACACGTTCAGCTCGATGACGTCCCACGAACTCCGATCCAGCAGAGCTTTGCGGGAGAGTTTCGTCAGCACGACGGCGTGATGACAGTGTTGATGATGCTACCGACGCAGGGCTTCGCCTAAGCACCGCTACGATGTTACGGAGGTAAAATATGGTGGAGGGGGAAACTGCAAACGGCTGGGAGAGATCAAGAGATCAACTTGTGTGTCTAGAGGTGCCCCCTGCCCCCGTATATAAAGGAGCAAGGGGGGAGGCGGACGGCCTAGGAGGAGGGCGCGCGAAGGGGGGAGTCCTACTCCCACCGGGAGTAGGACTCCTCCTTTCTTTGTGGGAGTAGGAGAAGGGAAGGAAAAAGGAGAAAGAAGGAAGGGGGTGCCCCCTCCCTAGTCCAATTCGGACCAGTCCATGGGGAGGGGTGCGGCCACCCTTTGAGGCCTTTCTCTCCTTTCCTGTATGGCCCATTAAGGCCCAATACGAATTCCCGTAACTCTCCGGTACTCCAAAAAATACCCGAATCACTCGGAACCTTTCCAAAGTCCGAATATAGTCGTCCAATATATCGATCTTTATGTCTCGACCATTTAGAGACTCCTCGTCATGTACCCGATCTCATCCGGGACTCCGAACTCCTTCGGTACATCAAAATACATAAACTCATAATATAAATCGTCACCGAACTTTAAGCGTGCGGACTCTACGGGTTCGAGAACAATGTAGACATGACCGAGACATGTCTCCGGTCAATAACCAATAGCGGAACCTGGATGCTCATATTGACTCCTACATATTTTACGAAGATCTTTATCGGTCAAACCGCATAACAACATACATTGTTCCCTTTGTCATTGGTATGTTACTTACCCGAGATTCGATCGTCGGTATCTCAATACCCAGCTCAATCTCATTACCGGCAAGTCTCTTTACTTGTTCCATAATACATCATCTCGCAACTAACTCATTAGTTACAATGCTTGCAAGGCTTATAGTGATGTGCATTACCGAGTGGGCCCAGAGATACCTCTCCGACAATCGGAGTGACAAATCCTAATCTCGAAATACGCCAACTCAACATGTACCTTTGGAGACACCTATAGTGCTCCTTTATAATCACCCAGTTACGTTGTGATGTTTGGTAGCACACAAAGTGTTCTTCCGGTAAACGGGAGTTGCATAATCTCATAGTCATAGGAACATGTATAAGTCATTACGAAAGCAATAACAACATACTAAACGAACAAGTGCTAAGCTAACGGAATGGGTCAAGTCAATCACATCATTCTCCCAATGATGTGATCCCGTTAATCAAATGACAACTCATGTCTATGGCTAGGAAACACAACCATCTTTGATCAACGAGCTAGTCAAGTAGAGGCATACTAGTGACACGATGTTTGTCTATGTATTCACACATGTATTATGTTTCCGATTAATACAATTCTAGCATGAATAATAAACATTTATCATGATATGAGGAAATAAATAATAACTTTATTATTGCCTCTAGGGCATATTTCCTTCAGTCTCCCACTTGCACTAGAGTCAATAATCTAGTTCACGTCACCATGTGATTTAACACTAATATTCACATCTGCATGTGATTAACACCCATAGTTCACATTGTCATGTGACCAACACCCAAAAGGTTTACTAGAGTCAATAATCTAGTTCACATCGCTATGTCATTAACACCCAAAGAGTACTAAGGTATGATCATGTTTTGCTCGTGAGAGAAGCTTAGTCAACGGGTCTGTCACATTCAGAGCCGTATGTAGTTTGCAAATATTCTATGTCTACAATGCTCTGCATGGAGCTACTCTAGCTAATTGCTCCCACTTTCAATATGTATCCAGATTGAGACTTAGAGTCATCTGGATCGGTGTAAAAAGGTTGCATCGATGTAACTTTTATGACGAGCTCTTTTATCACCTCCATAATCGAGAAATATTTCCTTAGTCCTCACTAAGGATATTCTTGACCGTTGTCCAGTGATCTACTCCTAGATCAAAATTTTACTCCCTTGCCAAACTCAGAGCAAGGTATACAATAGGTCTGGTACACAGCATAGCATACTTTATAGAACCTATGACTATGGCATAGGGAATGACTTTTCATTCTCTTTCTATTTGCCAAATTTCATAAAATGTGGCAATTGCTAACATGATTAGGACAGACTTAAGCATCGATACGAGTGAGGAAAAACTCATCGCAGTCAACATCTCGAACTTTGTCAAAAACCTCTTTCGACAAGTCTAGCTTTGTAGATAGTAACACCACTATCAACGTCTGTCTTCCTCTTGAAGATCCATTTGTTTTCTATGGCTTGCCGATCATCGGGCAAGTCCACCAAAGTCCACACTTTGTTCTCATACATAGATCCTATCTCAGATTTCATGGCCTCCAGCCATTTCGCGGAATCTAGGCTCATCATCGCTTCCTCATAGTTCATAGGTTTATCATGGTCTAGTAACATGACTTCCAGAATAGAATTACCGTACCACTCTGGTGCGGATCTCACTCTGGTTGACCTACGAGGTTTGGTAGTAACTTGATCTGAAGTTTCATGATCAATATCAATAGCTTCCTCACTAATTGGTGTAGGTGTCACGAAACAGATTTACGTGATGAACTACTTTCAATAAGGGAGCGAGTCAGATTACCTTATCAAGTTCTACTTTCCTCCCACTCACTTCTTTCGAGAGAAACTCCTTCTCTAGAAAGGATCCATTCTTAGCAACGAATATCTTGCCTTCGGATCTGTGATAGAAAGTGTACCCAATAGTTTCCTTTGGGTATTCTATGAAGACGCACTTCTCCGATTTGGGTTTGAGCTTATCAGGTTGAAACCTTTTCATATAAGCATCGTAGCCCCAAACTTTAAGAAACGACAACTTTGGTTTCTAGGCAAACCACAGTTCATACGTCGTCTCAATGGTTTTTGATGGTGCCCTATTTAAAGTGAATGCAGCTGTCTCTAATGCATAACCCCAAAACGATAGTGGCAAATCGGTAAGATACATCATAGATTGCACCATATCCAATAAAGTGCAGTTATGACGTTCGGACACACCATTACGCTGTGGTGTTCCAGGTGGCGTGAGCTGTGGAACTATTCCACATTGTTTTATATGAAGGCCAAACTCGCAACTCAAATATTTTCCTCCACGATTAGATCATAGAAACTTTATTTTCTTGTTAAGATGATTCTGCACTTCGCTTTGAAATTCTTTGAACTTTTTCAAACGTTTCAGACTTGTGCTTCATTAAGTAGATATAATCATATTTGCTCAAATCATTTGTGAAGGTCAGAAAATAACGATACTCGCCACGAGCATCAACACTCATTGGACCGCATACATCGATGTATTATTTTCAACAAGTCAGTAGCTCGTTCCATTGTTCTGGAGAACGGAGTTTTAGTCATCTTGCCCAAAAGGCACGGTTCGCAAGCATTAAATGATTCATAACCAAGTGATTCCAAAAATCCATCTTTATGGAATTTCTTCATGCGCTTTACACCGATATGACCCAAACGGTAGTGCCACAAATAAGTTGCACTATCATTATCAACTTTGCATCTTTTGGCATCAATATTATGAATATGTGTATCACTACGATCGAGATCCAACAAACTACTTTCATTGGGTGTATGACCATTGAAGGTTTTATTCATGTAAACAGAACAACAATTATTCTCTGACTTTAAATGAATAACTGTATTACAATAAACATGATCAAATCATATTCATGCTCAACGCAAACGCCAAATAACATTTATTTAGGTTTAACACTAATCCCAAAAGTATAGGGAGTGTGTGATGATGATCATATCAATCTTGGAACTACTTCCAACACTCATCGTCACTTCCCTCAACTAGTCTCTGTTTATTATGTAACTCTGTTTGAGTTACTAATCTTAGCAACCGAACAAGTATCAAATACCCAGGGGCTACTATAAACACCAGTAAGGCACACATCAATAACCTGTATATCAAATATACCCTTGTTCACTTTGCCATCCTTCTTATCCACCAAATATTCAGGGCATTCCCGTTTCCTGTGATCATTTCCTTTGCTGTGTAAGCACTCAGTTTCAGGCTTTGGTCTAGCTTTGGGCTTCTTCGCGGGAGTGACAACTTGCTTGCCATTCTACTTGAAGTTTCCCTTTCTTTCCCTTTGCCCTTTTCTTGAAACTAGTGGTCTTGTCAATCATCAACAATTGATGCTCTTTCTTGATTTCTACCTTAGTCGATTTCAACATCATGAAGAGCTTGGGAATCGTTTTTGTCATCCCTTGCATACTATAGTTCATCACGACGTTCTAGTAACTTGCTGATGGTGACTAGAGAACTCTGCCAATCACTATCTTATCTGGAAGATTAACTCCCACTTGATTCAAGCGATTGTAGTACCCAGACAATCTGAGCACATGATCACTAGTTGAGCAATTCTCCTCCATCTTTTAGCTATAGAACTTGTTGGAGACTTCATATCTCTCAACTCTAGTATTTGCTTGAAATATTAACTTCAACTCCTGGAACATCTCATATGGCCCATGACGTTCAAAACGTCTTTGAAGTCCCGATTCTAAGCCGTTAAGCATGGTGCACCAAACTATCAAGTAGTCATCATATTGAGCTAGCCAAACGTTCATAACATCTGCATCTGCTCCTGCAATAGGTCCGTCACCTACCGGTGCATCAAGGACATAATTCTTCAGTGCAGCAATGAGGACAATTCTCAGATCACGAATCCAATCTGCATCATTGCTACTAACGTCTTTCAACACAGTTTTCTCTAGGAACATATCAAAATAAACATATGAAAGCAACAACGCGAGCTATTGATTTACAACATAATTTGCAAAATACTAACAAGACTAAGTTCATGATAAATTTAAGTTCAATTAATCATATTACTTAAGAATCCCACTTAGATAGACATCCATCTAATCATCTAAGTGATCACATGTTCCAAATCAACTAAACCATGTCCGATCATCACGTGAGATGGAGTAGTTTTCAATGGTGAACATCATTATGTTGATCATATCTACTATATGATTCACGCTCGACCTTTTGGTATCCAGTGTTCCGAGGCCATATCTGCATATGCTAGGCTTGTCAAGTTTAACCTGAGTATTCCGCGTGTGCAACTGTTTTGCACCCGTTGTATTTGAACGTAGAACCTATCACACCCGATCATCACGTGGTGTCTCAGCACAAAGAACTTTCGCAACGGTGCATACTCAGGGAGAACGCTTATACCTTGAAATTTTAGTAAGGGATCATCTTATAAAGCTACCATCGAACTAAGCAAAATAAGATGTATAAAAGATAAACATCATATGCAATCAAAAAATATGTGACATGATATGGCCATCATCATCTTGTGCCTATGATCTCATCTCAAAGGATCATCATGATCTCAATCATTACCGGCATGACACCATGATCTCTATCATCTTGATCTATATCAATGTGTCGTCACATGGTCGTCTCGCCAACTATTGCTCTTGCAACTATTGCTATCGCATAGCGATAAAGTAAAGCAATTATTTGGCTCTTGCATCTTATGCAATAAAGAGACAACCATAAGGCTTCTGCCAGTTGCCGATAACTTCAACAAAACATGATCATCTCATACAACAACTTATATCTCATCACATCTTGACCATATCACATCACAACATGCCCTGCAAAAACAAGTTAGACGTCCTCTACTTTGTTGTTGCAAGTTTTACGTGGCTGCTATGGGCTGAGCAAGAACCGTTTTTACCTACGCATCAAAACCACAACGATAGTTCGTCAAGTTAGTGCTGTTTAACCTTCTCAAGGACCGGCGTAGCACACTTTCGGTTCAACTAAAGTTGGAGAAACCGACACCGCCAGACCACACGTGTGCAAAGCACATCGATAGAACCAGTCTCGCGTAAGCGTACGCGTAATGTCGGTCTGGGCCGCTTCATCCAACAATACCGCCGAACCAAAGTATGACATGCTGATAAGAAGTGTGACTTGTATCGCCCACAACTCACTTGTGTTCTACTCATGCATATAACATCTACGCATAAAACCTGGCTCGGATGCCACTGTTGGGGAACGTACTAATTTCAAAAAAATTCCTACGCACACGCAAGATCATGGTGATGCATAGCAACGAGAGGGGAGAGTGTTTCCATGTACCCTCGTAGACGAAAGCGGAAGCGTTAGCACAACGCGGTTGATGTAGTCGTACGTCTTCACGATCCGACCGATCCAAGTACCGAACGTACGGCACATCCGAGTTCAGCACACGTTCAGCTCAATGACGTCCCACGAACTCCGATGCAGCAGAGCTTTGCGGGAGAGTTCCGTCAGCCTGACGGCGTAATGACGGTGTTGATGATGCTACCGACGCAGGGCTTCGCCTAAGCACCGCTACGATATTACTGAGGTGGAATATGGTGGAGGGGGGCACCACACAAGGCTGGGAGAGATCAATAGATCAACTTGTGTGTCTAGAGGTGCCCCCTGCCCCCGTATATAAAGGAGCAAGGGGGGAGGCGGCCGGCCTAGGAGGAGGGCGCGCCAGGGGGGAGTCCTACTCCCACCGGGAGTATGACTCCTCCTTTCTTTGTGGGAGTAGGAGAAGGGAAGGAAAAAGGAGAAAAAAAGGAAGGGGGCGCCCCCCTCCCTAGTCCAATTCGGACCAGTCCATGGGGAGGGGTGTGGCCACCCTTTGAGGCCTTTCTCTCCTTTCCCGTATGGCCCATTAAGGCCCAATACGAATTCCCGTATGTCGTGGGAAATGAACACCTATGGGGCAGGGCCCTTTTGATCCGGCGCAGGAGGCGGAGGCGCCTGAAGAGCGGATCGAGGCGGAGCACGCGAGGGTTTTACCCAGCTTGGAGCTCTCCTGAGAGATAATACTCCTCTGCTACTTTGTGATTGTATTACATTTCTTGCTTGCGGCGTGAGAGTGGTGTAGTTTGAATGCATCGAACCCCCTCTCGTTAGCATGGGCCTCCTTTATAGGCACAAGGGGTCACCACAGTGGCAACGCATCAAGGGTACAAATGTAAAAGGGTGGTTGGTACAAGCGCCATCTGATGCACCCTACCTAACTCGACGGCGGGGACAAGAGCAATTAATGCCCGTCCGCATCGCCTAAACAATACTGAAAGCGACCGTTAGGGCGCCACCGCTTACACGATGGCCTTCTCGTCATCTCCACTTGCCACCTCGCCGCTTGGTGCCTGACCTCCGCCACATGCGCCTGGAATGGTCTCAAGGCGACACGTCGACGGGTGCGCTGGAGCATGGGCACAGAGTAGTGGCTTCGCCGCGGCAAGCGCCTTGCCGCGGTCGTTGTCTTGTCGCACCCGAAAGCTTGTCGCTCATCGGGTCTTGCCGGGACGCGCGGCGCGTCGCAACAAGTTCTTTGAAGTGCCTTGGTTGGCCTTCCCGGCAAGCTCCTCTTGCCGGGGCCTTGTCCTTCCCGGCAAGCTCCTCTTGCCGGAGTCTTGTCTTCTTAGTTAAAACACTTTGTTCTTGAATGGCATCAATAGGAACTACGAAGGATCTTGGCGGACACCCGGCAAGCCTTGCCGCGGGACGCTGCGACTGCCCGTGCACAAGTTCGGGATACTAAGGTACCCCTACTTTAGTACACCGACAAGAGCCCCCGGGACTGGGCCACACACGGTGCCGAAACCTTTGTTGGCCGAGCCCAAAAGCGAACACGGCACACGCGGCCTGGGTCCACACCAAATCTAACCCCAGATCCACCGCGCCCTCCGTAGCAGCCGCGTCAAACGCGCGTCGTGGGAGAGATCGTGGGTGATTCTTTGTCGAAAAAGGCGTAACGTTCGCCTCCTCCTCTTTATAAGGGGAAGCAGGGCCGTTCCCCCACCTTCGCCACTTGCAGTTGCTTCCTCAGAAATCTCCGCCGCTCCCCTCCGCTTCTCAAAGCCGAAAGAGAGCAGCGCTCCGCCGCCCGTCGCCACCGTCGCCGCCAACGCCCCCGCTCTCCTCCACCGCCTCCGCCATGGCTCCGAAGACCGGGAAGGGTGCGAAGTCGGCCGAGGCGGTGCGCAAGGAGCGAGCACTCCCCCCCCCCCCGAACTCTCCGCGAAGGAGCTGCGGGAGTGGTTCTATCTCTTTTGGTCAACGGAGACGCGGACGCATCCGCGTACGCAGGTACTCTCCGCCGAAGCTTCTACCTCGAAACGGTGTCCAAAAGGATACCCCTTCTTCCCATTGTTCTTCTATTGCGGGCTCTACCCGCCCTTTTCCGATTTCTTCTGCGACATCATGAATACCTACGGGTTTCATCTCCTTGACTTCACCCCCAATGCCATTCTGACCATGGCGGTTTTCGCACACCTCTGTGAGAACTTCGTCGGAATCCACCCAAACGTTGCCCTTTTTCGCCATTACTTCATGCCTCGGGCGAAAGGAGAGCCCTTAGTGGCGGGATCGCTGGATCTCGAGTCGGCATGAAGGAGGTCTATCTGGAGGGAGCTCCGCAGCAAATGGGAGGAGTGGAGGCGGAGTGGTGTTGGATTGTTGATGAGAACCGCATCCATTCACCAACTTGCGCCAAGCCCGAGTAGTCTTGTGCGGCGATGGAGCGCCTGGCGGCGGATGATGCTAAATTGAAGATCGCCACCACCCGGATCTTGCGGCTTAGGCTTGCCGGGCTCACTGTAGGGGCTGTTGGCGCGGACTTTCTTCGCCGCCGCATACGCCCCTTTGCGGAGAGGGGAGACCTGCTGGTTGTTCGAGGTCGGCGGATATCATGAGGCTGCGCCAGGGCCTCAATTTTAACTTCACTGCTTTTGGAGTTGGATGGGGCGCTCAAGGAACTGTTCAAGCACGACCCCAACCATCTGAGTGGTTCAGAGGCTGCGCGGCGTCGTCCGTTGTGCAACAACTCCCAGCTCGACCGCATCCGCGCAATGATGCCGGTGTGACTCGCATGGGATTATCCCAACTTGGCGAGAGCCCGCCGACGGCGTCGTGCAGCAATTCTTGACGATTTGGTGGAGGTGGCCGTCCGCGCCCGACGAAGCGAGCTTCTCACCCGCGACACCACTGATGACAAGATGCGGTGCATTGCCACCAGGGCAGAAGAGGCGGTGGCGGCCGCCGCCCCGGGCGAGTTCGGGTTTACTTTGGAGGCGAGGCAGCCGAGGCGGCAAGCCTTGCCGACCGAGAGGATCTTGGCGGGGAGGTCGTTGGCGAGGAGAGAGCCGGCCGAGCGAAGCGAGCCGCCCGGGGCGCAAAGTGGCCAGCCGTCTTCAAGCAACTTGCATGAGCGGAGCCCTCGGTGCAGCCCCAGCTCAACCAGAAAGCGCCTCCAGGACCGGAACCTCTGGAGGCGGCAGGCGGGCAGCGGCCAGCGCCCATGGAGACACGCTCCACCGCGCCAAGCACCATTGCCACAGGAGCATCTCACGCCCTGCCCGCAAGCTGGGCGGGTCTTCTCGGGCCACCGCTTCGATCTGCCGCAGCTCCATGGCGTCCAAGGAGCCTACTCCTCCACCTCGTCGCACTGAAAGGGTACAGGACTTTGATCTCTTTGCGCTCAGCTCCGACAAGGAGGAAGAAGAGGAGGGCAGTAAGTCTTTTCTTTTTGTTGTACTTATGGTTCTTCAATTCTTGCTGTTTCTTGTCTTGTATTTAATCTGCTTTCTTCTGAACCTTGTTCCTTTCCAGGACTCTGGCCCAGAGAGCGGCGAAGAGGGCCAAGGTCCCCGTGGTTGTCATCGAGGATGATCCTGCTTTGTGCAACAGAGGGCGATCAAGAGACCACCTGTCGGACCCGGCAATCTCTCCCAAGCAGCCCCAGCGCAGCCCCAGTAAAAGTATTTGTTCACTTCTGTTGTGGGCGCGCATGGGTGCTCTTTCCTTGCCGATATCTTGATTATTGGTTTGCTTGTGTAGGAGCGAAACAGGCTCACGAGAACAACGAAGCTGCCCCTGAGGTGCTATCTGCTTCGACTACGCCGCCAAGGGGTGACTCTCCGGCAAGGGAGTGCTCTCCGGCAAGGGAGAGGTCCCCGGCAAGGGAGGAGTCCCCGGCAAGGGGCAGCACCAGCGACCCTCCGGTGGTGGAGGCCATGACCGTGGATCCCAAAGCCTGTAATTTCCTTGCTTGAAACTTCCCTTGGATTCTTCTTCTTGATCTTCTTTTTGGATATTTGCTTGACTTCTTCTCCCTCTTCCTGTCTTGGATCCTCCTCCTCGGGCCGATGGAGACCGGCGCCACCGGCGAGGAAACGTCTTGTGACAATACTAACGATGCGCTGCTCTTCAAGAAGAGGCCGGCGATGGTCCCACCGACGAAGAGGCTGCAGTAGGCTCTTTGGCGCAGAGCCAGCGAGGGTCAGCGATCGTCTTGGCGACCGGGGCGCGAGGCGCAAGGTGCTCGCCGACCGCCAATCCCTCTGCGTGATCGGCGCCAGACTCAAAAGCCCCAGCTCGACGCCTACTTGAAGGCCGGCGACGGTGTCTTCATCAAGCTTCCCTGGGCGTCGAGCTCTAGGGCGCCGGTTGAAGGAGAGGCATTTGACGGGGAGGTGCTTGCCTCGCCGGGCCGAGTGATGGTTGACTTCGCCAGCAAAGCAGCGGCGAGTCCGAGGAGGAGCAGCTGCTCCAGAAGCTGGTGTCACTCTACCGCGCCCGACAAGCAAAACTGGAGACCCGGGAAGCGCTTGTCGCACAGGCGGGAGTAGACATAGAGAAGCATGCGGAGGAGTTCCAGAGCCGCAACCAAGAGGCCCTCCGGTCCATTGCAGAGGAGAGGGCGCAGCTTGTCGAGGTGCGGAAGGCTTTCATCCTCGAGAAAGCAGAAGCCGAAGAGCAACAGCGGCTTGCCGCCGAGGAGCTATCCGTGCGGGAAGGCGAGCTGACGCAGAAGAAGGTCAACTTGGATAGCCATGAGGAGGAGCTTGCCGCGCGCGAGGAGACACTTGGCGGAGCCCTCAAGGAAGCGAAGGATGCGGCTGCAGCTGCCGAGGCCGCCAAGAAGGAGCTGGAGGTGAGGGTGACGGAGCTAGAAGCCACCCTCAAGTCAAAGAATGAAGAGCTTGTTGCGCTCAGTAGGCCTTGAAGGACGCATGCCCCCATGGTGAGCTGCAGGTCGTCTCTCCGAGAAGGGTAGGGAGCTGAACGCCGCCAAGGGCCAATGCCGATCTCGAGCCGAGCCGCCCGCCGACGAGACGCTGGACAGCGCCAAGAAGCGGAGGAGGACTTGAAGGAGAGATCAAAGGCCAATGAGGCGCGCTGGCGAGGGCCGCCGAAAGCAGAGAACACCTTGAGGCTCTTGTGGAGCTCGACGGAGAACCTCGTCAACATCGCCAGATCATCGGCGAGGAGTCCTGCGTTGGAATTGGAGGGCTTCGGGTACTCTTCTGATGAGAACCTCCAGCCTAGCGCCAAGCTCACTCTGTTCTTCAAGGGCATGGCGACGGCTCTCCAACAACTCCGGGAAAGGATCCCAAGGCAGCTGGCTGACGAGTCGCGTGCAATCTGCGCCAGAATCCTGGAGAAGGTGTTAGTGAAGGTGCTCTTCCGTAATCCGGGCCTCAACCTCACCAACGTCCTCAAGAAGCTGCCGGCGGGTGCTGATCTTGAAGAGCTCAGAGCCCTTGTCGCACCCATTGTGGACAAGGTGAATGAAGTCAGGAGGGTCGACGGTGATCGCGTAGACTAGGCCGCCTTTTTCCTCCCTTTTCTTGCCGCTGCCAGATATGTCGCAGGAACAATCTATTAGAGCACGACAAGTCATTTTTGTAATATAACTTTATCTTGGGCAATATTTGCTATGTTATTTCCTTTACTTGATTCCTTCCTTTGTATGTTTTTACCCTACGCTTTTAGGGAACTTCTTTGGCGCAGCACCCTTGCATGAAGTCTTGAAAAGTGGAACATCGCCACTTCTTTGGCGGTCTTGCTTTAAGCAAGAAACCTTGTCGCAACTAAGCCGGGCGCACTTAAGTTGTTGAGCGGACTCGAAACAAAGTGAGGGCGCAACTAGCTACGAGTTGGTTCCTCCGCGCACGGGTTTTCCATACAAAACACGGTCGTTCAAGGAAGATAACTTAAGAAATTTTTAAGCGATTGTGCTCAAACTTTGGCAACTTAGCTTTTACGTAAATGCTGCGTCCGGCAAGGCTATACTTCTTTGAGCGGCGCCCGGTCCACACCATTATCTTCTCCCCGGTGAACTTGTGGGCGAAGGAACCTTCTTTTGAGAAAAGAAAGAAGAAAAATAAAGATATGGAGCCTTGAGGCTTGTTGGCCTTCTTTGGGGCAAAGTCTTTGCATAAAATGTCGATAATGCATGCAAAAAAGAAAAAGGCATGAAATTTGACAAGATGTCACGAAGCACATGAGCTTTATTTATGCACGGATATGTGCGGCTTTGTACAAAGGGTTACATGCAACAGCGGCAAGGCTTGTACAAAAGGTGGTTGCGGGAACAGGTTACGCAACCGGCGCTATATGGGTAAAACTTACGAAGATGCTCAATGTTCGAGGAGTTGCTCACGGAAAGCCATCTTGGTCTCAAAAGCGAGCAGCGCCGAGCCTAGTGACTCGCTTCACCCGATAAGGGCCTTCCCACTTCAAGGTCAACTTGATGGAATTCTTGGCGGATTGAACGCGTCAAAGAACAAGGTCGCCTTCCTCGAGACTTCTGGCATTGACTTTGCGGCTATGGTAGTGGCGCAAAGCTTGCGATATCGAGCAGCTCGTCTGACTGACACAAGATCGATCTTCCTCAAGGAGCAGCGCGTCATCTTGCCGCAGCTGCTCTTGCTCAAGCTCATCATAAGCGAGCACTCGAGGCGATCCGTATACGAGTTTCGTGGGGAGAACTGCCTCTGCTCCATAGACTAGAGCAAAAGGTGTCTGGCGAGTGGCTCGATTTGGCGTCATCCTGATCGACCAAAGAACCACTGGTAGCTCCTCGATCCAATTCCTTCCGCACTTGTGCAGCCTGTCGAAAGTTCTGGTCTTGAGCCCGCGTAGCACTTCAGCGTTTGCCCTCTCCGCTTGACCGTTGCTTCTTGGGTGAGCAACAGAAGCGAAGCAGACCTTGGTGCCAAGATCTTGGACGTACTGCATGAAGGTGCGGCTCGTGAATTGTGTGCCATTGTCGGTGATGATCCTGTTAGGGACTCGAAGCGGCAAACAATCGACTGAAGAACTTGACTCTTGTTGTCTTGTCACCTTCCTCACTTCTTCCACTTCCGCCACTTTGTGAACTTGTCATTGCCACATACAAATCTTGAAAGCCCCCGACAGCTTGGGGAAAGGGGCGAGGATGTCGAGCCCCAGGACGAAAATGGCGGGATAAAGGGATCGCTGGAGAGCTTGAGCTGGTTGATGTATCTGCTTGGAGTGGGCCTGCACGCTTCACACTTGGTTACTTGTGCGATTGCATCACGGAGGCTGTTGGCCAAAAGAAACCTTGCTTAGGAAGGCTTTGCGACAAGCGCTCTTGCGCCAATGTGGTGACCACATATGCCTCCATGTATCTCCGCCAACAGCTTCTGTCCATCTTCCCGGGGAATACACTTCAATTTCACTCCGTTGAATCTCCTTCTGTACAGTATGTCGTCAACAAACTGGTACATACTTGATTGCCGGGCTAATCTCTCCGCTTCTTCTTGCTCTTCGGGAAGTTCTCCTGTTTGAAGGAAACGGACAATCTGCTGCGCCCACGCTGGAGCTTGTGGCTCAACGACAAGGACTAAAGGCAAAAACGCTGCTGCGGAACATTCGCTTCTATGGCAAGAACTCTGCGGTTCAGCCGAGCTTGATGTTCCCGGCAAGCTTGCCGAGCAAAACTTGTCGGGAGCGTCGCTTCAACGGAACAAACCTTAGGGCTTGTCGGGCGGTTGCTCCTCAGCACTCTTGGTGTTGTTCTTGGGGACCTTCTTGGCGGTGGCTTCGGGGAGCTCAGCCGGAAAGTAGTCACCGGAAATCAACTTCCTCTTCTTGCTCTGTCCAGTTGATGGTATCACAGATGGTTGAGTTAGCCTTAGCACAAAGATCCCTGTTTCCACAGGTAATTTTAATGCAGCGCATTTTGACAGGCCATCGGCAACATCGTTCTGGGCTCTTGGAACATGTTTCATCTGCAGGCCGTCAAAATGCTCTTCCAACTTTCTCACTTCATCAATGTAAGCTTCCATCAACGGACTCTGATAATCTTTGTTCACTTGGCGGACGACAAGCTGCGAGTCACCCCTGACAATAAGCTTCTTGATCCCAAGATCTGCCGCGATCCTAAGTCCGGCAAGCAAACCTTCATACTCTGCAGTATTGTTTGTCGCTTGCTCCTTGGGAAAGTGCATCTGGACGACGTACTTGAGGTGCTCTCCGGTGGGTGTGACAAGTAACACGCCCGCACTGGCGCCTTGCAGCGAGAAGGCACCATCAAAGTACATGATCCATTCTTTGTTTGCTTCCTTGACGGGGATGCTCGTCTCTGGAGTTTCTTCATCAGGTGTCGGCGTCCATTCTGCTATGAATTCTGCCAATGCTCGGCTCTGAATAGTTGAAGTACTCTCAAACTTAGGGCCAAAGCTTGACAATTCCAGTGCCCACTCGACAATCACGCTTGTTGTACGGATTACGCAATATCCTTTTCAGCGGAAAGCGGTGACAAGCGTGATCTCATGTGCTTGAAAGTAATGGCGCAGCTTTCTCGAGGCCATGAGAAGGCGAAAAGCAACTTCGCACACCAGAGTACCTTGATCTAGCCCCTGCAGAAGGCCCGACAAAGTAAACTGGGCGCCGCACCATTTTCTTCGCTTCTCTTCTTGTGGCTGCAGATCCATCCTTGTCGGGACGAGCTTGTCGGGAAGCCCCACGCTTGTCGCCGGATGCACTTGCCGTGGCCGCTAGCTCATCATCGCCTCCTTTACGCTACTAACGGCACTAACCATTTTGATTGGTTCTTTGCTAGATATAGCAACAACTTCTCTTAATGGTTTAGGTGCGACAAGTATTGGAGCGGAGGGCGAGTATCTCTTCAAGTCTGCAGCGCAGCCTCCGCTTCAGTCCATTTCATTGGACCCGCCTTTTCAAAATTTTGAAAAATGGCGAGCGCTTCAGCAGAACTTAGAGATGAATCTGCTGAGAGCAGCTACACACCAAACAAGCCTTCGCACATCCTTGGCGTGCTTGGTGCTTCGATCCGCTCAATGGCCTTGATCTTGTCGGGATTAGCCTCAATCCCCGGCGAGACACAAAGAACCCGAGAAGCTTGCGGAAGGGACTCCAAACACACACTTCTCGGGGTTGAGCTTGAGATTGATCTTGCTTGATTTGCAAAGGTCTCGTCCAAATCTGAATCGAGTTGCTCGCCTTTGCTTTTGACCACTATGTCATCCATGTAAGCTTCTACATTTACGTGCAGCTGTGGCTCAAAAGCTTCGTGAACTACCCTTGCAAATGTTGAACCAGCATTCTTTAGTCCGAAAGGCATCCGCACAAAGCAGTACGTGCCACATGGAGTGATGAATGCGGTTTTCTCCCCATCCTCTTCTGCCATGAAGATCTGATGATATCCTGAATGTGCATCAAGAAATGAAAGCAAATCACATCCTGCCGTGGAGTCGACGATCTGGTCAATGCGCGGCAAGGGAAATGGATCCTTGGGACAAGCTTTATTAACATCAGTGAAGTCAATACAAAGCCTCCATTTTCCGTTCAACTTGCGCATGACTACAGGATTGGCCAGCCACGTTGGATGGAGCACTCCTCTAACCAGGCCTGCTGCTTCCAACTTCTTGATCTCTTCTGCAATGAATTCTTGGCGTTCTACTGCTTGTTTTCTGACTTTCTGCTTGACGGGCCGCGCGTGAGGACAGACGGCAAGGTGGTGCTCAATTACTTTCTTGGGAACACCGAGGATGTCAGATGGTTGCCATGCAAACACATCGACATTCGCCCGCAGGAAAGCAACGAGCGCGCTTTCCTATTTAGGATCAAGCGTGGCACTGATGGTGAAGGTACCACCAGTGCCGTCCTCCTTGGCGGCCACTTTCTTGGTCTCTGGCGGAGCTGCCTTTGCCTTCTTACACTTGCCGGTGGAGCTCGATGGTGCGTCCTCGACGGTAGCGCAGCACTCCGAAGAGGTGCGCTTGTCGGAGTGGGCATCAGAGCTCTTGCCGGACTTAGTCTTCTTCTTCCCCCCGGGAGCTTCAGCGGCAAGTGGTTTGCGTTCGTCTGCGGCTGCTGCTTCCTGGTAGATCTTATCGGTACAGATAAAGGCATCCTTCTTGTCGCCAGGGACAGAGATGACACTTATCGGACCAGGCATCTTGAGCACGTTGTATGCATAATGAGATGCTGCCATGAACTTGGTGAGCGCTGGACGGTCGAGTATCCCATTGTAAGGCAATGGGAAATCAGCAATGTCAAAAGTAACTTTCTCTGTCCTGAAGTTCAGCTCGCTGCCAAATGTCACTGGCAATGTAATCTTCCCCTTCGGCTTGCTCCTTCCCGGATTGATTCCTTGGAAAGTACCAGTCTCTTCGAGCTCGCTGTCGGGGATCTGGAGCTTCTTGAGTACCGCTGAGGAGATCAGGTTCAAGCCGGCCCCGCCGTCAACTAGCATCATTGTGACTTTGAGGTTGCGGATGGTTGGTGAAACCAACATCGGCAAGCACCCGACCGCATGATGCGGTCGGTGGTCCTCAATGTCAAAGATGATAGGCGTCTTGGACCATTTCGAGGGCTTATGCGTGACTCAACCGATGGTTACTGCTGCATTAACTTCGCACCTTTGTTTGAAATTGGCGGTGCGAGGTATCTGAGAAGCACCACCGTCAACGCTTAAAACCTCTGTTGCTTTACAAACTCACCTTTCGTTGGCCTCATCATCATCCATGTCCTCATCTTCATCCTCATCTTCATCCTTGTCGCGGCCACTGGAGGCTGTCTCCTTGCTTTGCTTGGCCTTGCCACGGCGTCCTCCCCGGCCGGGACGCTTCTTGCCGGATCCGCCCGTACCTTCCTGGGCTTTTTCCTTGTCGCGTCGCTCGTACTCAGCCTTTTGCAGCTCAACGAGCTGCTCGACCTTCTTGCAACTTTGGAGATCATGGCCCTTGGTACGGTGAATCTTGCAGTACTGCTTGTCGGAGCCGCCCTGCTTGTCGGTGGCCGCCACAGTTCTCGCTTCCTTGGCACCACCTCCGTTGCTTGGACCGCTCGGCACTTGCCACATTTTGCCTTTCCTTCTTACATTATTCCACGCGGTTTTTCTTTGCGGGCGGCATCCTCCTTGTCGCACCCCCTCGCTGTGTTCTCTCCGGGAGTTTTCTTCCTTCTTGACATGTGCACACTTGTCGGCGAGCGTAAAGCTCATCGGCGTCTCTTATCTTGCACATCGCCATCTCCTCCCGCATCCTACGGTTTCGCATGTTCTGATGGAACACGCTGATAACCGCATCAGGTTTCTGCACTTGGCTGAATCTTACTATGTACTTGCGCAGGGGCTCTCCTTCCTTCTGGGCGAGCAGATGCAGATCGCTCTCCTGGCCATGAGGTTTGTCGCCGCCTGTGAAGGCGCCGACAAAGTGATGGCACAGATCCGCCCATGAGGAAATGGAGTTGTCCGGCAAGTGCATGAGCTAGGATCTGACATTGGGCTTGAGCACTAGTGAGAAGTAGTTGGCAAGGATCTTCTCGTCGCGCCCCCCGGCAGCTTGCACCGCAATGGTGTAGATGCTGAGGAACTCCAACGGATGCAACCTGCCATCATACTTCTCTGGTACATCGGCTTAAAGTTCTTGGTCTTTGGCCCTTTGGACTTGCCGCAGCTCACGAGTAAACGCAGGCAACCTACGCGTCTGACAAGTCGCTGGTTCCCCAGGTGCATGCATGTCAACAGCGGGCCCGGTAGCTGGTCCGATTGATGCGCGCTTCTCTCCGGCGCAATCTGCGGTGCGGCGTCTTCGTGTTGTCGTTCTTGAAGAACTTGGCGTTGATCGTGACGAGCTCGTGGATCTGATGATGCCGTGGAGTCGGTGTCGTGGTTGTTCCGGCGAGTCGGCGATCTTGGCCTTCGGGGCGGGGAGTGCACGGTGGTTGCACCTCCACCGGTCTTGTCGCCATCGGCTCGCATCTGGGCATCTTGCCGCGGCTTCGATATGCTCGATTGCCGGGGAGTGTCGCCGTTGGCGAAGCCGATGAGGCTCTGTATGGTGGCCCTCCAATCGTCGATCTTGTCCGCCATTGGAGGGTAGTCCAGGAGCAGTTGAGCTTGGGCCAACGCTTCTTACGAGTCTTCGGCGGCGGTGAGCGGCGCGAGGCGGATATGCTCGGACTTCCAACTGGGTTGGAAGGAAGCGATACCCGTCGAGCAACCGTGCCGCTTCGTGCCAACATCTTTGGCGTGCATGCTGGTCTTGAACGCCCCGAGATCCACCAGCTTGACCTTGTTCTAATGCGAGTACGATGCTGCGAGCACCATGACGCTGTCGATCCCGCGCCTCCTGAGATGGGCGCGGTGCGTGTACGGACGCCGAAGTTTGCGGGGCCTTGTCCTTGGATCTGGTAACAACGTGAGTTCCCTCGTCGGCGCCCGCTCTTCCGCCGGCGTCTACCCCACCGCCCGTTTGCTCTGGTGGCGGTGGGATCAACGCGGACGGAGCAGCCACCTCCGAAGCCTTCTTCTTCGGCGGCATGTCGATGAAGATGATGATGAACTGGCTCACGTGAACGCCGGATCGGGTTCACACAACCTCGACGCCCCCCTACCTAGCGCGCCAAAGATGTCGTGGGAAACGAACACCTATGGGGTAGGGCCCCTTTTCGGTCCGGCAGGGAGCGGAGGCGCCTGAAGAGCGGATCGGCCGAACACGCAAAGGTTTTACCCGGCTTGGAGCTCTCTGGAGAGATAATACTCCTCTTCGCTGCTTTGTGATTGTATTCATTCTTGCTTGAGGCGTGAGAGTGGTGTAGTTTGAATGCCTCGAACCCCTCTCGTTAGCATGGGCCTCCTTTTATAAGCACAAGGGGTCACCGACAGTGGCAACGCAAATCAAGGGTACAAATGTAAAAAGGGTGGTTGGTACAACTGCCATCTCAATGCACCCTACCTAACTCGATGGCGGGGACAAGAGCATTTAATGCCCGTCGCATCGCCCTAAGCAGTCTGAAAGCGACCGTTAGGGCGCCACCGCTTACCACGATTGCCTTCTCGTCATCTCCACTTGCCACCTCGCACCGCTTTGGCTGCCTGACCTCCACCATGTCGTCTGGAATGGTCTCGAGGCGACACGTCGGCCGGTCTTGTTGGGCGTGGAGCCGCAGTAGTGGCCGCCGTGTAGCGCCTTCTTCTGCGTCGTTGTCTTATCGCACCGGTAGTCGTCGCGTCGGGTCTTGCCGGGACGCGCGGCGCGTCGCGACAAGTTCTTTGAAGTGGCTTGGTTGGCCTTCCCGGCAAGCTCCTCTTGCCGGGGCCTTGTCCTTCCCAACAAGCTCCTCTTGCCGGAGTCTTGTATTCTTAGTTAAAACACTTTGTTCTTGAATGGCACCAATAGGAACTACAGAGGATCTTGGCAGACACCCGACAAGCCTTGCCGCGGGACGCTGCGACTGCCCGTGCACAAGTTCGGGATACTAAGGTACCCCTACTTTAGTACACCGACACCGTAACTCTCCGGTACTCCAAAAAATACCCGAATCACTCAGAACCTTTCCGAAGTCCGAATATAGTCGTCCAATGTATCGATCTTTACGTCTCGACCATTTCGAGACTCCTCGTCATGTCCCCGATCTCATACGGGACTCTGAACTCCTTTGGTACATCAAAACACATAAACTCATAATATAAATCATCATCGAACTTTAAGCGTGCGGACCCTACGGGTTCGAGAACAATGTAGACATGACCGAGACATGTCTCCGGTCAATAACCAATAGCGGAACTTGGATGCTCATATTGGCTCGTACATATTCTATGAAGATCTTTATCGGTCAAACCGCATAACAACATACGTTTTTCCCTTTGTCATCGGCATGTTACTTACCCGAGATTTGATCGTCGGTATCTCAATACCTAGCTCAATCTCGTTACCGGCAAGTCTCTCTACTCGTTCCGTAATACATCATCCCGCAACTAACTCATTAGTTACAATGCTTGCAAGGCTTATAGTGATGTGCATTACCGAGTGGGCCCAGAGATACCTCTCCGACAATCGGAGTGACAAATCCTAATCTCGAAATACGCCAAGTTAACATGTACCTTCGGAGACACCTGTAGTGCTTCTTTATAATCACCCAGTTACGTTGTGACGTTTGGTAGCACATAAAGTGTTCCTCCGGTAAACGGGAGTTGCATAATCTCATAGTCATAGGAACATGTATAAGTCATGACAAAAGCTATAGCAACATACTAAACGATCAAGTGCTAAGCTAATAGAATGGTTCAAGTCAATCACATCATTCTCCTAATGACGTGATCCCGTTAATCAAATGACAACTCATGTCTATGGCTAGGAAGCACAACCATCTTTGATCAACGAGCTAGTCAAGTAGAGGCATATTAGTGACACGATGTTTGTCTATGTATTCACACATTATGTTTCCGGTTAATACAATTCTATCATGAATGATAAACATTTATCATGATATGTGGAAATAAATAATAACTTAGTTATTGCCTCTAGGGCATATTTCCTTCAAAAATCGCATGTGCAATGGCTTAAGCGAAATCGGTGAGACCGATTTCTACAACTCAGTCGGTCCGAAATGAGTTCGGCGGAAACCTAACCCTAAATTTTCAAATCAAATATAATCTATAGGACGTTTTCACTAGATAGAATGATTTCAAACATGGCAAGAATCATGGCAAAGCAATGTGCGAGGAATCGGAGTTAAAGAATAGCACACAGTATCAAGCTACCCTAACTCGGCGGTGAACTTGCTACGGCGGCAACGGCGGGGCAGAATGCCGTTGACGGCGGCAAAGACCAGCGGCGGGAGGTCACTGGCGGCGAGAAGACGATCCGGAGACCCAAAGAGGCAGAGCAGGTTATGCGTGGGCGAAGGGTTTCGGAATTTTTTCCAAAATTTGACCCGTGAGTATATATAGCCTAACCCCGTCGGTGTGACTGAGTGGAACAACTCGGTGGCACCGAGATGCAAAACTGCGAGCAGTTACTGCAACTCGGTGTGACCAAAAGGTTCTAATCGGTTGCATCAAGAATGAAAACCTAGATCAACTTAGTGATCTCGGTATGACCGAAAAGGGTGAATCGGTCAGACCGAAATGCACAAAGAGGTTTTGGAAGTTTAAGTCTATGACGAATCGGGGACTCCGAGTTCTCCTCACACAGACTGGTTCGAATCTGACTTGATCAAACTTTGTGATGTAGCATGAATAGAGTTTGAGACAAGAAAAACATAGATTGCTAGAGAAGGTTCTTAGGCATTCTTGTCCATCCACTTGGCAAAAGGAAAGAAACCAAACAATCAAAACAATAAGTGGATGTCCTCGAATGAGTAAAATATGCAACCAACATGCTCACACGATAAAATGGCAAATGAAATATGTGGCAAAGCATGCACAACCAATTCTAGCATCTATCAAACAATTGGCGATGACTAGGTCATCTATATATGAGTATATTGACTTAGGAGTCAAATGAGAACATTTGATCATAGGTCATACTCATTGTTTAAGCACAAGTGGGGTTACCACTTTTACATAAAGCATTGTCGTGTTCACACCATTAGAGTTGCTTTAGCTTAATTCTTAGAGTAAAGCTCCCCCTAGATGTGAGATCCCCCGTAAGAGGGATGAACTAACCTTGGGTTTTGTCGATGATGACTTCATGTAGATGTTGGATGCTCAATGTTAATGTAGATCATTTGGAGCAATCCATTGGAGTGATTGCACTTTCAATACCTACGGGTTAGTCCCACAAGGAACAAACAAGGATATCCATACACATAGAGTGATGCACACACAAGATGATCTCCATGAAAGCATTAGGTTACCTTGTCCCTTGTCTTACCAACAAGAGGGTTTGTGACTCCTTGAACTAGTGCAAGATGTGGAAGTTGATTGCACTTGTCCTTGCCAAAATTATATGAGTGAAGTATATTGGCGGAGTCACCGTCAATAACTCTCTAGTTCTTCTTTTTAGGATCCACATCATCTTGATGGGAATCCTTGGAGTTGTAGTCGTACTCGATGAAGTAGAACTTGATGTAGTCTTGGGAACCCACTTGACCAAGGCCTTAGGAGCTTCTTCAAATGCATCAATATCCTCTTGAAGCTTGTCCTTGCCTTTTTGCTTGTGGTCTTGTGGTGGAAGATCATCTTGAGCTTGTGTTCCTTTGAAAGAAGTAGGATCATACTTCTCTTGATGAGGAACAAACTTCGTCTTGGGGTATTGATCTTCTTCCCACTCAACTCCATTGGCATTGAACTTTTGTTCAAAACCAACACCTTGATTCTTCCGGTGCCTTCCTTGCTTGCGTACAATTTCCTCGAATTGCTTACTTCCGTCAAGGCTCTTGTAAACACCTTTCTCTATAATTCCCTTCAATAAGCTATTTTCTTGCTCAAGTGTAACTTGGCTAAGAGAATCATTAGTGGAATCAAGAGAACTACTAGAAGCAACAACATTGGATTTATCATGATTATTGTTACTACTAGAAGAAGAATCTTTCTTGTTCTTGTTACTAGACTTGACTTGTGGCATGTAAGTAGATAAGAGTAAATGCTTGGCAATATAAGAAGAACTTTTCTTGCGAAGATCATCATTGATTGCCTTTAAAAACTCATGCTCTTGCTCAAGGTTGAGCTTTTCAAAGCGTAACTTCCACTACTGGAAACTGGGAATTTGCCATCAGCCAACTCTTTGCCATCTGCCAGCTGATGGCAAAGAACGTCTTTGCCATCTGCTTATAAAAAGCAGATGGCAAAGAAATGACGACGACAAAGTACATGGTTGCCATCAGCCAATTCTTTGCCATCTGGGCGGATGGCAAATAATCTTGCCATCTGCCGGCGGATGGCAAATAATCTTGCCATCTGCCACAGATGGCAAAGAGGTGGGCGGTCGAGTAGTGTAGCGGCTGTCAACCCACCTCTTTGCCATCTGCGGCGGATGGCAAAAATCTTTCCATCTGTTGGTGATGGCAAAGAAGTGGGTGGGTCAATGGGTAGCAACATTTATGTGGCCCGATAGCCCCACCTCTTTGCCATCTGCCGGCGGATGGCAAAACCATATCTTTGCCATCGGCCAACGGATGGCAAGAGAGGGCCCATCTCTCCCAGCCAGCCCCTCCTCTCTCTCTCTTCGGCCCGCCCCACCCTCTCTCTCCCCACCTCACCCACCCACCACTTGTGTAAAAAAAACAGGCCCATTTACCGCCGCCCGACCCCATCGCACCGCCCACGACCCAGTCGCCGCCCGGCGCCTTCCTTTGCTCGAGTTAAATCGCCGGCAACCGCCGCGTCCCCACTCCCTCTTCGCCCGGCCTGCTCGCCGCCCTCCCGCCCGTCTCCCGCACACCTCCCGCGCTGCGCAAGGCCGTCGCGCTCCAGCGCCCTCGGCGCCGCCACAGCCGAACTCGGCGCCCGGCGACTCGGCGAGGTCCTCCGCAAGGCCAGCGACGTCCTGCTTCCCGACCATCTCGCCGTCGTCGCGACAGCGTGGCCTCCCTCGGCGCCTCGTGGAGGCAGTGGGCGAGCCTCCTCCCTCGAGCTCGAGCTCGAGGCCGGCCGGATCTCGGCGCGGAGCCCTCCACCGTGGGCCAGCGCCGACCGGGACAGCGCAGAAGCCGCCCGGCTCGGTGGCGCGGCATCCCCTTTCCTTCCTATCCGGATCCTTGTTATGTGATTCTCATGCGAGACCTTGAACCTGAACCATATGCTACGAAGGCACAAGCGATGCTTGAGTTTATTGTGTAGCATCATAGAGAATAGATGTTTCCTAGACCAAACAAAAGAGTAGAGGTCATAGATGTACCAAAAGTGATTGCAAAAGGTCAATACCAATCAGATCGTGATAGCGAAACTACAACGAGAATCTGGGACTAAAAAGCTGACCACTTGCAGCTCTTGGGCCAAACAAAGCTACTAAGAACATACCTTAGGATATTCAAGTGTCGATTACCCGTGGTGTTATATTAGGAGGTATACAAAAGCGGATGCATTATTATTAATTGAAAGAGGCGTTTCTAGTGTCACTATAGTAACAAAAATTATACTTGTTCCCGGGATCGTGAAGGAAGTTTATAGGCTCCTCAAATCAAAAGCATGCCCACAAAAATATACATCATTCCACATAGACTTTGTACTAAAGGATATCTTCAACTAGATGATGCCCGTAGCGTTCTTTGCGGGATCTTTTGAGAAAAGTCGGGATCCACATTGAAATAACAAAACCGTAGAGTTTTTTTCTTTTCTTTTTGGCGGGTAAACTCTTAAATTACTCAAATCACAACAAAACCGTCAGAGTTGACTTGCACATTCTTTAGAGCTAGCAATCTACATTCATGTAAGGGCAATAGGCCAACACATGCCTCACGGTGGAGGTTTGCATAAAATGCACATACTATATCGGATATCAATAATTGACACGTATACATGTACTCGGCATGATGATATATTTGTAGTCTTGTGCAGCTGAAAAACATCTGGAAGTATGAGAATCTTCTACGCTTATAATAGGCGCGATCAAAGGTAGCGATTATTGATACTATACATGGCGTGTTGGGAACTGAAGCATGCATCTTCATTGTAGCAAAGCTTGATGTTGCCCTACATCTGTAAAATTTGTAGCATTATTAGATTATTAGATTTATGTAATGCATAATACCTTGATAGATATTATTTTCCTTGAGGCGATAATATACACTGTGTCACATTAGTGTGGTTTGTAGTGCTGCAAAAAGACAGAAAATTGTGGTACATGTCTTACAGACAATAGCTAACAATGGTCTTCCTTTTAAAACAACGTAGGGGAGTTTATTAAACCGTCGAATTTGTTGCTAGCATCTTGATAATGTCGGTTGTTTCCTTTTGTACGAAGTTTACGTGAAAGAATTTTTTTGTTAAAACATTGGTGAGGAATTAAATAAATATGCATATCTATGAGCGATACCTTGTTTCAAATTTTTCTCTACCATTGGAAGCAGCTACACTGGTGTTTTATTATCTTGTGAGATCCCTTGCCTAAGGATAGTTGGACTATAAAGTAGTGTTCATTAGAAATAGTTGAGGTATTTATTAAAGCAGAACGCAACTTTGAATTAAAGTCTGAAAACAAACCTCTCAATAATTACGTGGCTGGAACCTAGAAGGGACAATAAGTTCTCGCTTTGAGATGCTGAAGATGTTTAAGTAGTTTAAGTTAGTATATAGGCTGGAGATGGGATTCATAATATGAACATTGACCCTCTGAACATCTTGAAGGAAAGCAAGGCAAAAGCGATGTCAAGTGCGGTAGTAATCTAAAACCAAAGAAACATGGTTCATGAATATTGGAAAATGGAGGAATCGGGGAGAGCGTTATGCAGAGAGGATTGAAACAGGTTGCGGGTGGCTTTGAGGCATATATGACCACCTTGGATGTCTCCTACCTTTGCGAAATGATTGAAAGAGCAATCTGTGAAAAACATGGCATGCATATAATTCCAATTCAACACCACACAATATGTTCGGTTTTGGAACAAATTTTCAACAACAACTTAGTAACTTGTTGGATGACTAAAAATAATGTATTGGTCAAAATAAAGAGATGCTAAAGCATGTTTCTCTTGTTATTACCAGTTTACTTGTCATTTAACACGATGATTTCTCCTATATTGATTTTACTAAATTTATGCGCATATTCAGTTTATAGGAAAAGTTTTATAGCCATATCATTGCCCTCTTTTCCTCCATATTTAGATGTAATAGGAGCTAGCGGATCGTAGCAAGCTTGACCTCTCGAGACGATTCTAGAAACCAATCAAGAAGATAATTTTCAGTTTTCTAGATTTATAAGAACCGAACACATAGGCATGAAAAACATCATATATATTTGCGTTGATCGGGTGTATTTAAATGTGCGATTGTTTCATCGCTGTGAGGTGCAGTGTTCAACGACCTCCCGTGCGTTCGACGAGCTCCGCCCTGCGTTAGTGGGTGAGCACAAATGACATCTCCTCCTCTCCCCTTCATTTGCTCTGTTCGGTCTTCGTGCCGATGAAACTTGCTAGCTATAGGTGTATTCAATCATCGATATCGTGACCACTATCGTCTCCCGTTCGAAAGGTTACATCTATAAATATGCATTCATTTGCATATTTATAACCGTAATTCTTCGAATTGTCTAACGTTATCCATGGACAGCCAGTATGTGTAGATTGGGTTCGTTTTCCCATATGCTCTGCTCCGGATCCGATCACGAAATTTAAATCGATGCCTCTCTGTTGTTCTCGGGTACACATCCTCTCTGCTTATTGCGAGGCGTGTATCGGGGAGAACAGCGAAAATCTTGCCAAAATGTGTCGAATCGGGCAGCAGCATCAAACGAACCCAATCTACATCTCAGTGAGATAGAGACCTATCTTTACCTATTAGCGTCTAGGTTGCATGGGCGTAATAAAAGCGAAAACTCTATTAGCGATGAATATGGTTTGCTGAGTTATGTATGTATTTCTTGTGTGTCCGATAGCTAGGCAAGATGAGTGATCGTGCGTGGATGTACACGGTCACCCTAGTCGAAAAGACATGACCCTGAATGGATGACAAAAACCAAGGGGTTTATCGAGCCGCATTTGCAAATGGGTAGAAAACAACTGGGTGCCCACACAGTCGAGTCGACAACCATTGTAAGATGACAGAGTTTGAAATGATCAAACACTGCGAAGTGGGGTTTCGCCCGGTTATCTGATGTGGACATTTCATGGTGAGTCGCCCAGCGTTCGGTGAGTGAGGAGGGCCGTCGTCGCACCGATGAGCATGGTACGGGATGGAAGACATGGTGCAAGACTTTGATGATGCTCGGGATTGGACGATGAGATGGAGGAATCTGCAAAGGCCTTCAATGATATGTTGGAGTCTTGAGCGTCCTCTCCATGAGCACACCGAGCTTTGTCGGTGGATGCCATCGCACAAGTAATGGCTCTGAAGGCCCAATTCAACTTGGGCGAGAGAATGCTATGATGCGATAGTGACACTATTTGGGCGCTTTCTACCCAAAGGCCATATAATGCACGCAAACACTGTACCGGTCGGACAAAATCCTCCGTGTACTTAAGATGCCCTATGAGAAGATAGATGCTGTGAGAATGGATGTGCCTTATTTAGGCTCCGATGTCACGGACTTGAACTATTGTCCCATTTGCAAGTCTTCTAGGTATGTTGAGGTGAACAACGGTATGGGTGAGAAGAGTCGGACCAAAATCCCCATGCGTTCTTGGTATATGCCGGTCTTACCAAGACTTCAGCGTCTATTCATGGTCGAAGAGGCGGCGGACAGATGACATGGCACAAATTGGGCAAAAGAACCGAGCGGGATGCGGATGGGAATCGATGATGGTACACACATCGGATGGTCTTGCATGGAAACACTTGATGCATTGCATGGTGAAAAGCGGCGAGATCAAGGAATCCTCGAGTAGCCGTCGGCGGGATGGGTTCAATGTGTTTGGTATGATGGCAGCCCAATCTGATTGTTGGCTTGTATTTGTCATTCCTCAATCTCCCCGGACAGATTATGCAAAGAAAGAACATTTTCTGGCGTTGATAATTCCGGGGCCCAACTATCCGGGAAGAATATGAATGTGTACATGCAGCAGCAAGGATGAACTGCAAGAAGCTTGGGATAATGGGATCAAGACATACGACGCCGCTACAAAAAAACTTCCTAATCGTGTGTGGTACATGTACTCAATGCATGACTTGCGGCGTATCGCTATTAGTTGGCTGGTGTGTGCATGGAAGGTTCCGTGCCCCACATGCAAAGGCAGCTCTTGAGTTTTATCGGTTTGCGGCGGGTGGCAAGTTTTCTTGCTTGACATGCATAGGCAGTTCTGGATCCTCACCATAAGTTCGAGAAAAGACAAGAAGAACTTCATCAAAGGTAGAGATGTCAAAACTCGCACCACCTCCATTGTGAGCCAGCAGACCACTGGATCGATTAAGCGCTCTCGGCGGATCCAAATCGTCGAGGGTATTTCAAGGGGTATATCTGAACACGCTGGACCCACAAGATATGCTTGTGGGATCTGCCGTACTTCAAAGACCTCCTTTGCCCACACAACATCGGCGTGATGCACTGAAAAGAATGTCGTGAGGCCCTCTTTGGTACATTGTTCGGCATAGAGGGAAAGCGAAGGATAATCCTAAGGCGAGTCGATCGGGAGGCTCTATGTGATGAACCGCTACAAAACATGAAACAACCAAAGGAAAGAAAAAGCTGGCGAAGCCAAAGGCATAGTTCAATCTTGGAAGGCGGTTATGAGGAAATACTCTGTGGGTGAAAAAGGAGTTGATGTTCCCGATGGGTATGCATCGAATCTAAAGAGGGCGAGCCTTGAAAAATTGAAAATATTTGGTCTCAAGAGTCATGATTGGCACATATGGCTTGGCGGGTAATGCGGTGATGTTGCGTGGCTTTATCCACGAGGATAAATGGCTAATCTTGGCGGTGAGCTATTTCTTCCGTGTTCTATGTGCGAAAGAATTATCGCTGGCTTGCTAGAAGAAATGGAAGAGTTGGCGCGGAGTTGATCGCAAGTTGGAAGATCTTTCCACCGCTTCTTTAATCAATGCAGCATTTGATTTTGCATCTCCCGGCGAGAGCACGATTGGGGGCCGTCGAAATCGTTGGTGCTCTATAGCTGAGAGGATCTGAAGGCGCTTGAGCAAAATGTAAAAATAAGCGTCGAATTGAAGCATCTATGGCGAGGCATTCATTCTTGAGGAGGCGGCAAACTTCGTGACAGCACACTACAAAGCCAAAAATGCGTCATTTGCATAATCCGAAGCCTCGGTACAATGTTGGCGACCCTAAAAGGGTGGATCAACCTCAGCCTATTCAAAGGAAGCTCGCACCAGCCGGTGCTTATACTCCTTATTGTTGGATAACGACGAATGGCGGACCATTCGTTGTATATCTTGAACAATCTAACGAAGTCGGCCGTACATCGAGTAAGTTCTCGGTACATTATTTACATAACCTCTACTTCATTTGAACTGCTCTTATTCTGGATATTTGATACGATCGATCGTCGCCAAATTCTCGTATGGGCGGTTATCCAAAAGATTCCATCGAAGAGTATGAGCTTACGGCAAAGCATGGGCGGCTATCTGGTTTCATCTCTTGGTTCAAACAAGCGGTAATTTCCATTAGACCATTTCATTTCTTCTAATTTACGGCTAATGCAACAATCTTTTCGTATTAAACTTGTAGGCTAGTTCGAGTCTATGGGCCTTGACTGAGACAAATCGCTAATGGTTTTGACTATAAGGTCCATTCATTTGACAAATCGACATCAGCGGGTATCGCTTTCGTACCTATGGCAAAGAGCTATCTATGGCCGACCGAAAGTCTACAAATTGTTGTGTCTCTGCTATTGGCGAAGGAGATACGAGTATTATGGAAGAGTTGAAGCAATTTATGAACTTCTATTCTATGGTGCAAACCCACGAGCGTCGTAGTCTTCAAATGTCATTGGTTCGGCCGAAAGAGACTAGAAGGACTCATGAACATCTAGGGATAGTTGAAATCAAACAAAGCACCCATTTGGATGTTCGATGTCTATATTATGGCTCAACAGGCAACCCAAGTTTTCTATCTACCGTGGGCACCCAAAGTGATCCAAATCTCGAAGGTTGGGATGTCGTTTATGAAGTGCCGCCACATGTTAGACCACCTCCCCCAATGAAGAGGATTATGAACCTCACGTTAATCCGGACACATATGAAGGAGAATTGTTCCAAGAAACACGTCTTTCAAAAAGCGTTTCAAGAACCGCTCACCTCATAACATTCAAGTGAGCAATGACGGTGAATCCGAGCTGGCGAGGAGCGAGAAGAGCTGAACAAGAAGAGGTTCTTCTGCGGATGACTGTCAATGCTTGACCGATTACAAGCGGGAGGCCTTCCGGATGTTGATGAATTTATTGATGATGATGATGAGCACGTCATTCTTGATAGTGATGAGGATGATGCATTTATTGACCACGAAGCATATATAGGCGATGATGATGCATTTATTAATGATGACGATGAAGATTAATATTATAGTTCATGTCGAATTATTCCATTATTATTATATACATATATATTATTAATTAGTTCAAGTTTTAACCTAGCTAGCTCTAAAATGAGCTATACTTAGCATTTATTCCTCCAAAATGAATTTGTATGTAGCTAGCTCAAAAATGACATAACAACCTTAATTAGCTCAAAAATGACTTTAAAACCTAGGATAGCTCTAAAATGAGCTATACTTAGCATTATTCCTCAAAATGAATTTGTATGTAGCTAGCTCAAAAATGACATAACAACCTTAATTAGCTCAAAAATGACTTTAAAACCTAGGATAGCTCTAAAATGAGCTATACTTAGCATTATTCCTCTAAAATGAATTTATATACATATTATTATTCATGTCGGTATTCATTTTTTATGTTGTACTAATTTCGTTTACTCTTTGTCATTCAGTGTTGACGGATGGTGGGCGCGGTCGAGGCGCTCGGTGCTCCTACCTCGGCGTGGTGGGAGGGTAGTTCCATTCCCCCATAGCCTCGGGAGGCGCTAGATCTCGGTTTGCGAGTCCAGCGACGCAGCTTCTTCTTCGGTAGGGAGAGGTCGGGGGTAGAAGGAGAAGGCTGCTAGAGGTGGGCGTGGCGTCGGGAGAGGTAGGAAGGCTGCTCGCCTTCCTCGCCGCCACCCAGGTGAGTCACCCGACCATAGGGCTGCTCCGTCGAGATCGAGCCATCTGAGGTGGACCGTCTCGGACTCCACTCCTGAGCCTCCGGCCGGCAGGCCTATGGCGAGCAGCCCTCGACCGGCCCTCGGGCCGACGCGAGCCTCGGGCCGCCGAGCCTCGGGCTGCAGTCTTCGCCCCACGAGACTCGGAGCTCGAGGCAGGTCCTGCCGAGTCGGAGCCGAGCCCATGGGAGGCCCGGGCGGAGTCGAGTGCCGTGGTTGTGTTGAGGTGGAGACTATAGTCTGATAGCTATAGCGAGGTGAGTTGGTTGAGGCGCCAAAGTCTACCAGGCGTGGTCGTACAAAGCTCCGCCCACCCGCGACCCCGACCGAGAGGTGGTTGATTGCGCCTAACGGGAGAAGTAAGTGCATTTACTTTTTTTTAACATTTTGCCTTGTCGTTTCTTTGAATATCTAATCGTTGGCCTTGTCATCTGCAGTTCTTGGACACACGGAGATGGTGTCCATGAGCCCAACTCTGTCCTTGGTGTGATTTATCGCTTGATGCTTCCGGGGTGGGTCACGTTGCCGGTGAGGGCGGGTTCGAGCTAGGAATGACACAGGAGCACTACTTAGCTGCCCCAGCCCGCCGAGCATAGGGTGGCGATGTCGAGTCTTGACACGGTGGCCGACATTGTGATCGCCACGTTTTGGGTAATTTCTCCTTTGCCATTTACGTTGTGTTTTCTTCTTTGATTGCATACCTTCTACATGTGTTTTCTTGTTTGATTGCAGACCTTCTAATCCGTGTTTTCTTGTTTGATTGCAGACCTTCTCTGGTGTCTGAGGGGCGGGGAGGAGGCAGCGGCTCGGGTTATCGGCCTTGAGTCTGGCGCTACTTGAAACTTTCGGCCTGAGGCTCGGGCCTTGAGCTGTTCGAGACTACTTCGCCTGACCGGTATTAGGAGGAGAAAAGAAAGTCTTGGGACAAGTGTCTGAGTAAGGAGAAGTACATGAAGGTAATTACCTATTCTTAAGGCCTTGTACTTAGTTTCCTTGATTTGATTAAGTAGGCGTGGCGCTCAAATTTCTCTTGCTTAACTTAGGTGCCTCCAAGATGGTGTCTTGGACAAGATGGACTCTTTGGGAGGTGTTGGTGGATGAGTGGTGCTCTCCCCAATGGCGCGTCGCCCACAACAAAGCAAAGGAGAAGCGTTTCAAAATGAAAGGTGTGCCACACCATCTAGGCAGCGTCGACCTACATGGAGTGCAGGAAAAAGCTGGGTATGTGTGGTTTGCTTCATGATTCATGCAAATTCATTCTTTGTGCTAGCTTGGTCCTTAACTAATACTCTGTTCCTCTCTTTTAGTCAAGACACAACAAGGCTCCGATGCGAGCTGTTAGACCTCTATGGCATGTCAATATTGCACCGTACAAGAAGGCCAAGTTATTCTCTGAGTCGACCTCGAAAATGCAGAGAACTTGACAGCGTGGCCTCCACCACAAGATGGTGCGATCGTTAAGCGAGGGAAGGCGAGAAAGGGCGGACTTCAACCCGAGCGGCCTCTTGATCGAGCTGATGATGATATCTGGTGGCGGGAGGCCCCATGGCGCGTTAGCCTTTGGTAATGGGCGATCGTTGTAGTAGCACTCTCCCTTGATCAAGCGCCGGACCAGCTCGATCTGAGATACCGCCTCGTTCTGACCGGTGGAAATCGAATTCGAGGTTTGTTATCACGGACTCGATAGCCTTTCCTCCATTACATTGTGTTTGCGGCCGTCGATGATTACAATGCTAACGAGTGGTGTTGCGAGCTGCTATTGAGGCGAGAGAGTGAAGACCGAGGCTGCTTTTGAGAGAGGACCGGCGGTTGGCGGAGAGGACCGGCAGTGGCGAGAGAGGGCGAGGAGAATGAGAGAGGGCGGCTAGGCTGTTGGAGGAGGAGAGGAACCGGAATGACTTGCTAACCGGGCCATGTCTGAGCTCTTCGTGGTAAGTTTCTTACGCATATTAGCTAAATCATGCATAATGTTCCTTTCATTAGTAACTAATATGGTGACTCATCAAAACCAAATGTGCAGTCCATGTGCGAGAAAACGGCGAGACCCCTCCGCCGATGCGGTCATTGCTCCGGCGAGTGCGGTGAGTTTCATTTGAGCGGTCATTAGTTACTAGTCTTCACATTTGAGTGCATCATGCTAACGATACATTGAAAATAATCTTTGGTGCAGCGTAACTCCCGACAAGCATCAACGATCCTTCTCCAAATGCCCTTTGGCCTGACCGGGTCCTACACCTACACCTACACCTACACCTCTGTGATGACGGTAAGTTTCCCAAGTGTTTTGCTTAATAGAGTTTTGTTGTGATGCCATGTTGTATCTACACATATCGTGCATAATGTGTGTATGTTTGAAATGCATTGTATGTGTGGGATTCGACACCTAGTCGTGTGCCTTTGGTAGCCTTCCATACGAAATGCCTCCTAGTGCTTCCTTTGAGCCATGGTAGTTAGCTCTTGCTCGGAACACATGGATTGACCGGCATGTGTCCTTCTTTGCTCTGTATGCATCCCTCGAAAAATGTCACGTGATGTATCACCGAAGTCCTTGTAGCTTACTACGACTTGGTTACACTTTCGATGACCGAACACGTGCATTCTTTGGGTCATGTATGCTGTCCTGTGCGTTTGTGCCACCTTGGTTCTATGACTAGTCATGTCGGCCGGGTTCTCGCCATATGGATACTAGCGACATAATCATATACTTAGCATTTTTCCTCCAAAATGACTTCATATGTAGCTAGCTCCAAAATGACATAATAACCTTACTTAGCTTCAAAATGACCTATTCAACCTAGGCTAGCTCTAAAATGACACATACTTAGCATTTTTCCTCCAAAATGACTTAATATGTAGCTAGCTCAAAAATGACATAATAACCTTACTTAGCTTCAAAATGACCTATTCAACCTAGGATATCTCTAAAATGACTGTACTTAGCATTTTTCCTCCAAAATGACTTAATATGTAGCTAGCTCAAAAATTACATAATAAGCAATTAGCTCAAAAATGACCTATTTAACCTAGGATAGCTCTAAAATGACCTATACTTAGCATTTTTCTTCCAAAATGACTTAATATGCTTAGGTAGCTTCAAAATGACCTATACTTAGAATCTTTTCCTCCAAAATTAGTTAATAAGCAATTAGCTCCAAAATGACCTATTTTACTGAGATATAAGTTGCATCATAATGAGTGAGGCGTTTTGGTGCTCGAGCTCTGAGGAGCTCGTTATCTTGATCGTCGCTCCTCCATTGAGATATGGGCGGCATTTATTTACTGCTCAATATGTTTCTCCATACATGGGTTTTGAATAGTCTTTCGTATATGGCTGGCCCATCTTTCCCGTGTTTTTACCTGGGCTGAGGGCCGAGGCTGAGTTGGCTATATCACCGTAGAAAACATCATGTGCCACCGGCGCTCCTGTACTATCGCTGGTTCGCCCTCTTCCCTGTCTCCATCGACATCACCACCACCTGCGGTCGTGTCACAGCCATGCACTCCGACAGCCACAAGGTCTCGTTACAGGCTGCCGAGGCGACTTGTAACCATAAAGGTGTAGATCCATCGGGAGGGGCGATTGAGGCGGCATGGAGAGGTCGATGAATTCTTCGCTCTAGATCGAGGTGCAGTTCATTCCTCCTTTGGTGCACAGTGGAGGTTGCCATCAGCGGGCTAGAAGTACTCAACATCGATGGCGAGGAGCCCACGGCCTGAGAGCCGTCCCGAAATTTTCCATGGTTTTTTTGTGTGTGTTTATTTGATTGCTTTGATGAACCTCCTCTGCTTATTTTTTAGGATGTGATTGTTACCTCTAAGAAGTTTGCTGTCCAATCCTCTCCCTGCTCTTTAATTTTGTTTTGTGCATTCTTTCTTTATCCTTGCTCTTTAATTTTGTTTTGTGCATTCTTTCTTTATGCAACTCAGACGAGCTCCAACAATTTGTACTGGGCAGACTCTTTCATATCAGATCCGAAATTTTACTTATAAAAGTAGTGCAAATGTTTCTTTTGAGTACACTTGAAGTGTGCACTTTAGTGAAGCAACCAAAATGCCTCCACGAGTGCATTTGATGTTACGGTTTAGTGGACCAATTGCTGATTGTTGCCCTTCAGATTATAGTTTTCTGATCATTACTTGTCAATTGTCATAATATCAATTTTGCTTGTATGTCGAGGATATTGCTGTGATTTCACATTTGTTCATATGGACCGTGCCCAAAAAGTTGAATTCCATTGTTGTCTATTCTACAATCTGTGCTAATAATTATGTTATCGGTGGCTGCTGATCATGTACTATTTCTTTTCCTACTTTCAAAGATTCAGTGGCTTTGCAATTAACCAGTGCAAAATTACAAATTAATAACATCAGGATGTGCTTGTCAGTACTAAAAACATCATGAATTCAATTGCTGCTGATCATGTACTATTACATTATCCATGTATACTGATCTGTGAAATTTATGATGTTTTTTTTTGGAAGAACTAGTTGGTATGGAAAAATGTATATCAACGATCATCATCATTTTTTGGTGATTTATCCTCATTTTGTTCATAATAATCTTCTTCTTCTAGTCTTCTTCTTCTAACTTTCTTCTTTCCTATTTTACAGATTTGCTTAATTGATCACGGAAGCTTGGGTTGATGGAGTGCTTGTATTTAGTTTTTGTTTTGACCTTGTGAAACTTGCTACCTATGGATGAAACTGTGTAATATTGATGAAACTATGTATATGTACGGATGAAATTTGCTACTATTGGTAACATGTGTTGGATACATATGTGTTCATGACTATTAGTAATATGTGTTGGATACATATGTGTTCATGACTATTAGTAATATGTGTTGGATACATATGTGTTCATGACTATTGGTAATATGTGTTGAATATGCTATATTGGTCATATAAATATATTTACATTTTGATTTACGTGAAAATGAATTGATATCGGAAAAACAGAATTAAATGAAACAATATAGTCACTTTGCCATCTATTTGGCGGATGGCAAAACTGGCTATTTGGCGGATGGCAAAAACAGATCTTGCCATCTGTTTGGCGGATGGCAAAACTTAGATCTTGCCATCTGTTTGGCGGATGGCAAAGAGCTTTTGGCATCTATTTGGCGGATGGCAAAAAGGCCACGTGTCATCTACTGCTCCATTTGGGCTAGCCTATTTGGGCTCTTTGCCATCTGTTTGGCGGATGGCAAAACTACGACCTGCCATCTGTTGGCGGATGGCAAAAACTAAACCTTGCCATCTATTTGGCGGATGGCAAAGTATGCCGTTAACCTTCTAGCAGGGGCTAACACCGTTAAGAGGCTTTGCCATCGCGGCGGATGGCAAAGCCCTGACTCTTGCCATCGGCCGGCGAGATGGCAAAGGCTGCGACTCTTTGCCATCCGCCAACGAGATGGCAAAAAGCCTTCTGGCGAGGTTTGGACGACAGGTTTGCCATCTGCTGGCAGATGGCAAAGCCTTTGCCATCCGCCGATCATGCCTTTGCCATCTGCCATTGCAGATGGCAAACTGCCAGATTCCAGTAGTGTTCTCATGAGTTTTTAAAAGTTCTCGATGATCTTCCAAGATAGTTTCATGAGCTAACTTAAGAGTGTTTAGTTCTTTAGTTAGGCGCTCAATCTTCTCCTTATCATTGTCATTCATTTTATCTTGATTAGCATGATCATTTGACGTTTCATCATAGTATTCATCACTAGAGTTGTCAACAAGTAAATCATCATCACCTAACAAGTCGTCTTCATCACTATTGAAATCAACATACTCGGGGTGTGATACCTTTGGGCCTTCAGCCATGAAGCATCTTCCAATTCCTTCATTTGGTGAGTCAAATATGTCATAGGAGTTGGTTGACACAAGTGCTAGACCGGCAACACCTTCATCTTGAGTATATTCGGAGTCGGAGTGATAGCTTCTCTCAGAGTGATTGTCGGAGTCGAAGCCGGATACCCATTCACCAACATGAGCTTGATGTCTTCGTTTTGTGTAGATCCTTGATGACTTGTCCTTCCTTTCCGAATCCTTGCTTCTCCAGGATGTTCTTCGTTCATAACGATCATCTCTACTCCTTCTTTCTCTTGATGGTGATTCTTCTCTTCTACTCCTTCTTTTTGGAGAATCTTCTCTTCTTTTGTAGGGAGGCGTACGCTCATTGGAATAGTGTCTGAGTCTTCCACAATTGCAGCAATTATGCTCACGACTAGAAGATCTTTTGTCATTGTAGGACCTTGACTTGGAACTTCTTTCCTTGCTTCTACTCTTGTAGAACTTGTTGAAGTTCTTCACCATTAGGCTCAATTCTTCATTGAAGGTTTGTTTCTCACTTGATGATGTGGGAGCTTCACATGAGGCTTTGTAAGCACCACTTGACTTGCTGTGGAGCTTCTCCTTATCCTTGAGTGACATCTCATGAGCAACAATTCTTCCAATGACTTCCGTTGGCTTGAGATCTTTGTAATTGGGCATCATTTGGATCAATGTGCACACGATATCATATTTTCCATCCAAGGCTCTTAGGATCTTCTTGATGATGTATTTGTCGGTCGTCTCTTCACTTCCTAAGCCGGCAATCTCATTTGTGATGAGAGCAAGCCTAGAGTACATCTCAGTGACACCTTCACCATCCTTCATTTTGAACTTGTCAAGTTGACTTTGAAGCACATCCAATTTGGATTCCTTGACGGAGTCGGTACCTTCGTGCATATCAATCAAAATATCCCAAATTTCCTTTGCATTCTCAAGACGGCTGATTTTGTTGAATTCTTTGAAGGAAATATGCCCTAGAGGCAATAATAAAGTTATTATTTATTTCCTTATATCATGATAAATGTTTATTATTCATGCTAGAATTGTATTAACCAGAAACATAATACATGTGTGAATATATAGACAAACAGAGTGTCACTAGTATGCCTCTACTTGACTAGCTTGTGAATCAAAGATGGTTATGTTTCCTAACCATGAACAAGGAGTTGTTATTTGATTAACAAGGTCACATCATTAGTTGAATGATCTGATTGACATGACCCATTCCATTAGCTTAGCACCCGATCGTTTAGTATGTTGCTATTGCTTCCTTCATGACTTATACATGTTCCTATGACTATGAGATTATGCAACTCCGTTTACGGAGGAACACTTTGTGTGCTACCAAATGTCACAACATAAGCGGGTGATTATAAAGGTGCTCTCAGGTGTCTCGAAGGTACTTGTTGAGTTGGCGTATTTCGAGATTAGGATTTGTCACTCCGAATGTCGAAGAGGTATCTCTGGGCCCTCTCGGTAATGCACATCACTTAAGCCTTGCAAGCAGTTCAACTAATGAGTTAGTTGCGAGATGATGTATTACGGAACGAGTAAAGAGACTTGCCGGTAACGAGATTGAACTAGGTATTGGATACCGACGATCGAATCTCGGGCAAGTAACATACCGATGACAAAGGGAACAACGTATGTTGTTGTGCGGTTTGACCGATAAAGATCTTCGTAGAATATGTAGGAACCAATATGGGCATCCAGGTCCCGCTATTGGTTATTGACCGGATACGTGTCTCGATCATGTCTACATTGTCCTCGAACCGTAGGGTCCGCACGCTTAAGGTTTCGATGATGGTTTCATTATGAGTTTATGTATTTTGATGTACGAAGGTTGTTGAGTCCGGATGTGATCACAGACATGACGAGGAGTCTCGAAATGGTCGAGACATAAAGATTGATATATTGGACGGATATATTTGGACACGAAAGGTTCGGGTGAGATTGGAAATATCTAGGAGTTAGGGAGGTTACCGAAACCCCGGTAAGTATATGGGCCTTATTGGGCCATAGTGGAAGGAGGAGAAGGAGCAAGGGAGGCGCCCACAGCCCAATCCGGGTGGGAGGGCCCGGCCCCCTTTCCTTCTCTCCTCCCCCTCTTCCTTCCTTCTCCTACTCCTAATAGGAAAGGGGGGCCAAACCTACTTGGAGTAGGTTTTCCCCCCCTATGGCGCGCCTACTCCCTAGGCCGGCCTCCTCCTCCCTCCCTCTTTTATATATGGGAGCGGGGGGCACCCTAGACACACAAGTTGATCATTGAGATCGTTCCTTAGCAGTGTGCGGTGCCCCCCTCCATGATATTACACCTCGGTCATATTGTAGCAGTGTTTAGGCGAAGCCCTGCGACAGGAGAACATCAAGATTGTCACCACGCCATCGTGCTGACAGAACTCCTCCCCGCGCCTCTGCTGGATTAGAGATCGGGTGCGTCATCGAGCTGTCTGCGTGTCAAGAACTTCGGAGGTGCGAATGCGGTGCTTGGATCGGTTGGACCGGGAGGGCGTCGACTACTTCCTCTACGTTGCGTCAGCGCTTCGCTTGGTCTCACGAGTGCGTAGACAACACTCTTCCCTCTCGTTGCTATGCATCACCATGATCTTGCGTGTGCGTGGGAAAAATTTGAAATTACTCGTTCCCCAACGGTGGCATCCGAGCCTAGGTTTTTATGGTTTGATGTTATATGCACGAGTAGAACACAAGTGAGTTGTGGGCGATATAAGTCATCTTGCTTACCAGCATGTCATACTTTGGTTCGGCGGTATTGTTGGATGAAGCGGCCGGACCGACATTACGCATACGCTTCTGCGAGACTGGTTTTACCGCCGTGCTTTGCACACAGGTGACTAGCGGTGTCGGTTTCTCAACTTTAGTTGAACCGAGTGTAGCTACGCCGGTCCTTGCGAAGGTTAAAACAGCATCAACTTGACAAACTATCGGTGTGGTTTTGATTCGTAGGTGAGATTGGTTCTTGCTTAAGCCCGTAGCAGCCACGTAAAACTTGCAACAACAAAGTAGAGGGCGTCTAACTTGTTTTTGCGGGCATGTTGTGATGTGATATGGCCAAGACATGATGCTATATTTTGTTGTATGAGATGATCATGTTTTGTAACCTAAGTTATCGGCAATGGCGAGAGCCATATGGTTGTCGCTTTATTGTATGAAATGCAAGCATACATAATTGCTTTACTTTATCACTAAGCGGTAGCGATAGTCGTAGAAGCAATAGATGGCGTAACGACAACAATGCTACGATGGAGATCAAGGTGTCGCGCGGTGGCGATGGTGATCATGATGGTGCTTGGAGATGGAGATCACAAGCACAAGATGATGATGGCCATATCATATCACTTATATTGATTGCATGTGATGTTTATCCTTTATGCATCTTATCTTGCTTTGATTGGCGGTAGCATTTAAGATGATCTCTCACTAAAATTATCAAGGTGTTCTCCACGAGTATGCACCGTTGCCAAAGTTAAATCGTGCCCAGACACCATGTGATGATCGGGTGTGATAAGCTCTCGTCCATCTACAGCGGGTGCAAGCCAGTTTGCACCGCAGAATACTCGAGTTAAACTTGGCGAGCCTAGCATATGCGAGATATGGCCTCGGAACACGAAGACCGAAAGGTCGGCGTGAATCATATAGTAGATATGATCAACATAAGATGTTCACCATTGAAAACTACTCCATCTCACGTGATGATCGGTTATGGTTTAGTTGATTTGGATCACGTGATCACTTAGATGACTAGAGATGTCTATCTAAGTGGGAGTTCTTAAGTAATATGATTAATTGAACTAAAATTTATCATGAACTTAGTACTGATAGTATCTTGCTTGTCTATGTTGTTTGTAGATAGATGGCCCGTCTTTGTTGTTCCATTGAATTTTAATGCGTTCCTTGAAAGCTAAGTTGAAAGATGATGGTAGCAACTACGCGGACTGGGTCCGTAACGAGGATTATCCTCATTGCTGCACTTAAAATTACGTCTGGAAGCACCGCTGAGTGCGAACCTGCTCTCGATGCTGGCCGACGGCGTTAAGAGCGTCTGGCGAGCAAAGTGATGACTACTCGATAGTTCAATGTGCCATGCTTTACGGCTTAGAACCAGGACTTCAATGACATTTTGAGCGTCATGGAGCATATGAGATGTTCGAGGAGTTGAAGTTAATATTCGGAAGAATGCCGGATTGAGAGATCTGAAGTCTCAATAAGTTCTATAGCTGCAAGATGGAGGAGAATAGTTACGTCGGTGAGCACATACTCAAGATGTCCGGGTATTGTAATCACTTGATTCAAGCTGGGAGTTACTCTTCCGGATGATAGCGTCATTGACAAATTCTCAATCACTTCCACCAAGCTACAAGAGCTTCGTGATGAACTATAATATGCAAGGGATGGATAAGGCGATTCGAGCTCTTCGCAATGCTAAAGGCTGCGAAGGTAGAAATCAAAAAGGAGCATCAAGTGTTGATGGTTAACAAGACCACTAGTTTCAAGAAAAGGGCAAAGGGAAGAAGAAGGGAACTTCAAGAAGAACAGCAAAAAGTTGCTACTCAAGAGAAGAAACCCAAATCGGACCTAAGCCCTGGCGGAGTCCTTATTGATGTGTACCTTACTAGAACTCGCAGTAGCACTGGGTATTTGATCTTTGTCCTGTTGCTAATATTTGCAACTCGAAGCAGGACTACGGATTAAGCGAACAACGGCAAAGGGCGAGGTGACGATGCGGCGTGGGAAATGGTTCCAAAGTCGATGTGATCGCGGTCGACACGCTACCTCTACATCTACCTTTGGGATTAGTATTAGACCTAAATAATTGTTATTTGGTGCGGCGTTGAGCATGAACATTATATCTGGATCTTGTTTGATGCGAGGCGGTTATTCATTTAAATCGAGAGAATAATGGTTGTTCTATTTATATGAGTAATATCTTTTATGGTCATGCACCCTTGAAGAGTGGTCTATTTTTGATGAATCTCGATAGTAGTGATACACATATTCATAGTGTTGAAGCCAAAAGATGCAGAGTTGATAATCATAGTGCAACTTATTTGTGGCACTGCCGTTTGGGTCATATCGGTATAAAGCGCATGAAGAAACTCCATACTGATGGACTTTTGGAACCACTTGATTATGTATCACTTGGTACTTGCGAACCGTGCCTCATGGGCAAGATGACCAAAACGCCGTTCTCCGGTACTATGGAGAGAGCAACAGATTTGTTGGAAATCATACATACTGGATGTATGTGGTCCGATGAATGTTGAAGCTCGTGGCGGATATCGTTATTTTCTCACCTTCACGGATGATTTAAGCGGATATGGGTATATCTACTTAATGAAGCATTAGTCTGAAACATTTGAAAAGTTCAAAGAATTTGAGTGAAGTTGAAAATCATCGTAACAAGAAAATAAAGTTTCTACGATCGATCGTGGAGGAGAATATTTGAGTTATGAGTTTGGTTTACACTTAAAACAATGTGGAATAGTTTAGCAACTCCGCCACCCGAACACCACAGCAGTAATGGTGTGTCGAGCGTCGTGTCGTACTTTACTAGATATGGTGCGATCTATGATGTCTCTTCAGATTTACCGCTATCGTTTTGGGGTTATGCTTTAGAGGCGGCCACATTCACGTTAAATAGGGCACCGTCGAAATCCGTTGAGACGACACCTTATGAACTATGGTTTGGCAAGAAACCAAAGTTGTCGTTTCTTAAAGTTTGGGGCTGCGATGCTTATGTGAAAAAGCTTCAACCTGATAAGCTCGAACCCAAATCAGAGAAATGTGTCTTCATAGGATACCCAAAGGAGACAGTTGGGTACACCTTCTATCACAGATCCGAAGGCAAGACATTCGTTGCTAAGAATGGATCCTTTCTAGAGAAGAAGTTTCTCTCGAAAGAAGTGAGTGGGAGGAAAGTAGAGCGTGATGAGGTAATCTGTACCTACTCCTTGTTGGAAAATAATATATCACAGAACCGGTTTACGTGACGTCAAAACTCAACTAGTGAGGAAGTTGATGATGATGATCATAGAACTTGAGATCAAGTTATCTGAGAACCTCGTGGGTCGAGCAGAGTAAGATCCGCACAGTGAGTGGTGCGGTAATCCTATTCGGAAGTCATGCTACTAGATCATGATGAACCTCGAACTATGAAGAAGCGATGGTGAGCCCAGATTCATAAAATGGCTTGAAGCCATGAAATCGATATGGGATCCATGTATGAGAACAAAGTATGGACTTTGGTTGACTTGCCCGATGGTCGGCAAGCAATTGAGAATAAATGGATCTTCAAGAAGAAGACCGACGCGACGTAATGTTATTGTCTACAAAGCTCGACTTGTTGCAAAAGGTTTTCGACAAGTTCAAGGGTTGACTATGATGAGACCTTCTCACCCGTAGTGATGCTTAAGTCTGTCCGAATCATGTTAGCAATTGCGCATTTTATGATTATGAAATTTGGCAAATGGATGTAAAACTGCATTCTGAATGGATTTACGGAGGAAGAGTTGTATATGATGCAACGAAGGTTTTATCGATCCAAAGGGGCTAACAAAGTGTGCAAGCTCCAGCGATCCATTTATGGACTGGTGCAAGCCTCTCGGAGTTGGAATAAACGTTTTGATAGTGTGATCAAAGCATTTGGTTTTATACAGACTTTTGGAGAAGCCTTTATTTACAAGAAAGTGAGTGGGAGCTCTGTAGCATTTCTAATATTATATGTGGATGACATATTATTGATTGGAAATGATATAGAATTTCTGGATAGCATAAAGGGATACTTGAATAAAAGTTTTTCAATGAAAGACCTCGGTGAAGCTACTTACATATTGGGCATTAAGATCTATAGAGATAGATCAAAACGCTTAATTGGACTTTCACAAAGCACATACCTTGACAAAGTTTTGAAGAAGTTCAAAATGGATCAAGCAAAGAAAGGGTTCTTGCACAGTTGCAAGGTGTGAAGTTGAGTAAGACTCAAAGCCCGACCACTTTGTATAAGATAGAGAAAATGAAAAGTGTTCCTGTGCTTCAGACCATAGGCTCTATCATGTATGCAATCTTGTGTACAGACACGATGTGTGCCTTGCTATAAGTCTAGCAGGGAGGTACCAAAGTAATCGAGTGGATCATTTGGACAGCGGTCAAGAACATCTGAAATACGAAAAGGACTAAGGATATGTTTCTCGTATATGGAGGTGACAAAGAGCTCATCGTAAATGGTTACGTTGATGCAAGCTTTGACAACGATCCGACGATTCTAAATCGCAAACCGGATCGTGTTTACATTAAGCGGTGGAGCTGTCGGTTAGTGCGAGTTCAAAGCAAAGCGTCGTGGCGGGATCTACGTGTGAAGCGGAATACATAGCTGCTTTGGAAGCAGCCAATGAAGGAGTCTAGATGAAGGAGTTCATATCCGATCTAGGTGTTATACCTAGTGCATCGGGTCCAATGAAAATCTTTTTTGACAATACTGGAACAATTGCCTTAGTGAAGGAATCCAGATTTCACAAGAGAACCAAACACATTAAGAGACGCTTCAATTCCATCCGGGATCTAGTCCAGGTGGGAGACATAGAGATTTGCAAGATACATACGGATCTGAATGTTGCAGACCCGTTGACTAAGCCTCTTCCACGAGCAAAACATGATCAACACCAAGACTCCATGGGTGTTAGAATCATTACTATGTAATCTAGATTATTGACTCTAGTGCAAGTGGGAGACTGAAGGAAATATGCCCTAGAGGCAATAATAAAGTTATTATTTATTTCCTTATATCATGATAAATGTTTATTATTCATGCTAGAATTGTATTAACCGGAAACATAATACATGTGTGAATATATAGACAAGCAGTGTCACTAGTATGCCTCTACTTGACTAGCTTGTTAATCAAAGATGGTTATGTTTCCTAACCATGAACAAGGAGTTGTTATTTGATTAACAAGGTCACATCATTAGTTGAATGATCTGATTGACATGACCCATTCCATTAGCTTAGCACCCGATCGTTTAGTATGTTGCTATTGCTTCCTTCATGACTTATACATGTTCCTATGACTATGAGATTATGCAACTCCGTTTACGGAGGAACACTATGTGTGCTACCAAGCGTCTGGCATGCTGGGTGATTATAAAGGTGCTCTCTGGTGTCTCAAGAAGGTACTTGTTGAGTTGGCGTATTTGAGATTAGGATTTGTCCTCCGAATGCCGGAGAGGTATCTCTGGGCCCTCTCGGTAATGCACATCACTTAAGCCTTGCAAGCAGTTCAACTAATGAGTTAGTTGCGAGATGATGTATTACGGAACGAGTAAAGAGACTTGCTGTAGGATCGTTGAAGGCAAGAGTGTCTAGAGGGGGGGTGATTAGACAACTCGACAAGATAAAAGATTATGCCTTTTGATTAACATAAGTTCATAGCAAATTCACAATGAAGAACAAGTCAAGCATCATGCATACAAGTCGAGCAACATACTAAGCATGCAATTCTAGAGTATAGGGCAGCGGAAAGTAAATTGCATGAATAGTAAGGAGAGATTGTGAAGAACAAGCGCAATTGGAACACGGAGATTTTTCTCGTGGTTCCGATAGGTGGTGCTATCGTCAATCCACGTTGATGGAGACTTCAACCCACGGAGGGTAACTTGCTGCCTGCGAGTCCACGGAGGCTCCACCCACGAAGGGTCCACGAAGAAGCAACCTTGTCTATGCCATCATGGCTTCGTCCACGGAGGACTAGCCTTACTCGGGGTAGATCTTCACGAAGTAGGCGATCTCCTTGCCCTTACAAACTCCTTGGTTCAACTCCACATCATGACGGAGGCTCCCAAGTGACACCTAACCAATCTAGGAGGCACCACCCTCCAAAAGGTAATAGATGGGGTTGGTGATGATGAACTCCTTGCTCTTGTGCTTCAAATGATAATCTCCCCAACACTCAACTCTCCTCACTGATTTGGCTGTGGTGGAGGAAGGATTGAGTGGAAAGCAACTTGGAAAGACTAGAAATCAAGTTTCATATGGTGGGAGTGGAGCAACTTGATCTCAACACAAGGGTAGGTAGTTTTCTTCTCGAAATGTAAGGTAGGAGTGGTAGTTCTTTACGATGGCTCTCTCCACGAATGAAGAGGAGGTGGAGGGTATTTATAGCCTCCACACAAAATCCAACCGTTACACACATTTGACCAATCTCGGTCGGACCGAAGTTGACAACTCGGTCGGACCGAAAGTTCAAATCTTGTGAGCGTTGGGATTTTCAGTGGGACCGAAAATACAATCTCGGTTAGTCCGATTCTTCCAAAGTCTAGGGTTTGCCAATTTCGGTGGGACCGACTTTCTCATCTCGGTGACACCGATTTGAGTCTGAAGGTTCTGAAGCTTGGCAACACCAATATCGGAATGACCGAGTTTGGAATCGGAAAATCCGAGATTCTTAGGGTTTGGCTATATGGTGAGGTGGTTCATCTCGGTGTGGTGAGTTTGGAATCGGTGGGACCGAGATTACTTATGGGTTCATGTTGGAATGAAAGATTGCTGATTGTTTGAGAGATAAATCACTAAGCACTTTAGAGCAACGGATCATCATCATAACCTCACCCCTTTTAATAGTATTGGCTTTCCTATGGACTCAATGTGATCTTGGATCACTAAACCAAAAATGGAGTCTTGAGCTTTTGCCAATCCTTTCCTTAGCATCTTAGGGGTCCACCCTTCTAGTTCTCTTGCCATTGCGAGTGGTTGACTTTCTGAAACATACTTGATAAAAGCATTAGTCCAACCACAAAGTATGTTGTCATTAATTACCAAAACCACCTAGGGAGCAAATGTGCTTTCAATCTCCCCTTTTGGTAATTGATGGCAACACTGAAAAAAGATATCAAAGCTTACTAAAAGAAGGACATGGTTAACATTAAAGCTTTGACAAACATGTAGTACTGAAGCTCCCCTACAAGTGTGCAAGATTTTAGGTTTTGGTTTTAGACTACCACAAGCACACATGAGAGAAAAGCTAGATGTGCTGCATGCAGCTTGCTATATGCATCGAGGCAGATGAGGGTAAATGAGAGATGATGCATATGTGCATGGTGATTTCTTGCAAACAAGTATTCACAAGCAAGTCACCATCATGCACACCACACAAGATGCATATACTTACCTTGAAGTTCCTTGGTGATGTACACGAAGAAATAAACTTGAGAAAACACGGTTAGATAAACACAAGAGTATTCCTACAGCCAACAGCAAGAACATCAAGAGTACCAAGCCAGGGATGACATGTATAAAGAGTGTCTCATGTTGAGCACTAGCTTGAATCAACCAACATGTCTCCCAAGACTAAAAGATTTTCAATGAGCTCGAGAGATTTTGCTTTCCATAAGATATCAATTGTGATCTTGAGAGGATACCAATTGTAAAAATACCAATTATATAAAATACCAATTGTACTTTTGGAAGATACCAATGATGAGAGCAAGAGAAGCAAAATCGGAGAATAATGGTAATACTTTTACTTTTGGCAAAGCTTTGATGTGATCCTCTCCCCGTAAGATAAGATTGTTCTTCTTCCTTAAAAATATCTTCTCTCCTTTATCCTCCAATCTTCCTTAATCTCCCCTAAATCTTCTCCCCTTTGACATCAAGTGCGAAAAGGACGATAAACCGGGAAGGGCGGGAAAGATGGAAGGAAGGAAGTGGGTTCATTAAGAATCACAACAGAGCAAATTAAGTATGTAGAATGTAAATCAATTAGGTGAGCTGTAGAAGATGATATCCTAGTGAATGTAAATCGGTGACACGAATTGAGATGGATCGGTGAGTCAGAAAGTCGAGACTTAGGGCAGATCCTTTTTTTCGGTCGATCCGAAATATTTAAATCGGTGACTCGAGTTTAATTCAAGGAAATGTAGAAATAATTCAGCTCATTTGCAAGAAATGTTTCAGAAGATTTGCAATGAATGTGTAAAAGATTTTCAGGGAATTTATCAGAGCGGAAAAATATACACAAGAACAAAAGAAACAGCTATGAAAAGAGTTCTAGATGAAGTTTTTTTTTATAAAACAAGGAAAAAACTCAACAAGAGAATCAAAAGAGACAATAGTAAAACTCCAAATCATATGTACTTCATCTAGACAAGGGTCGGCGACTAGGTCACCTATGTTTGAGTATATTGACTTAGGAGTCGAATGAGAACATTTGATCATAGGTCATACTCATCGTTTAAGCTCAAAATGGGGTTACCATTTTTCGATAAAGCATTTGATGTTATCACATCTTTTGAAACTGCTTGTACTCATATCTTTGAGCAAAGCTTTTCAAGATGTGAAAGACATACCTTGGGCTTGTTGTTGCTTGTTCTGATGTAGGTGAACTTGATGTAGATGCTCATAGAATGTGAAGTTGGAGCACCATTACCAAATGTAGAGTTCATCTTCCTACATGGGTTAGGCAAGCAAGGAAATTCTCAAGAATGTCCAATATGACATGAGTGAAGAACTGGAAGTTTATGATGTTAAAAAGGATATGTGGAAATTTGTTCCTTGAACTCAACATCCCAAGAGCTAGATACTTGGTCAATGACAAGATTACTCATGATTTGAGTGAGTGAGATAATCTTGTAGAATGTAGACCATCCAAGTACACTGCAAGGAGTTTGATGCAATACAAGGGGCAAATGTGTCCAAGACATATGATCATCATCATAAGAGAAATATCAAGGATTAGTCAATTAGGCTCATGCCTTGCATGCATCAATGGAGTTTTCACTCCAAGTTTGAAGCATCAATGATGTTCAACTCACTCCTCAAGCGACAAAACACTTTCTCATCAAGTGGTTTTGTGAAGATATCTGCAAGCTGTTTGTCGATCTGAACATGTTTAAGATCAATGTCACCCTTAGCAATATGATCACGAATAAAATGGTGACGAACTTCAATGTGTTTTGTGCGAGAGTGTTGCACATGATTGTGTCAATCTTAATTGCACTCTCGTTGTCACAAAGCAAAGGAACATGTCTTGCATGTATCCCATAGTCCTTAAGCATTTGTTTCATCCATAGCAATCGAGCACAACACGAACCAGCAGCGATATATTCTGCTTCTGCAGTAGATAATGATATCGAGTTTTGTTTCTTGGATGACCAAGACACAAGAGATCGACCAAGAAATTGACATGTACCCGAAGTTGACTTTCTATCTATCTTGTCTCCGGCATAGTCCGAGTCGGAATAGCCAACAAGATCGAAAGAGGCCCTCTTAGGATACCAAATGCCAAAGTTAGGTGTGTGTATCAAATATCTCACAATTCTTTTAACAGCTTTAAGATGACATTCTTTAGGAGCAGCTTGATATCGAGCACACATGCATACACTCAGCATAATATCAGGACGAGAAGCACAGAGATATAGTAGAGAACCAATCATGGATCGATAAACCTTTTGATCAACAGGTTCTCCATCTTTAGTCAAGTCATTGTGTCCATTAGTAGGCATGGGGGTTCTCATACCTTTGCTCTCTTGCATGTTGAACTTCTTGAAGAGATCCTTAGTGTACTTAGTTTGTGAGACAAAAGTACCCTCCTTAGATTGCTTGATTTGCAACCCAAGAAAGAACTTGAGTTCACTCATCATGGACATCTCATACTTCTCTGACATAAGCTTCCCAAACTTCTCACTAAAATCAGGGTTAGTTGAACCAAAGATAATATCATCGACATATATTTGGCACACAAATAGTTCACCGTCAACCCTTTTTGTGAATAGCGTTGAGTCAATTTTACCAATTTCAAATCCTTTTTCAAGAAGAAAGCTAGTCAAGCATTTGTACCAAGCTCTAGGGGCTTGTTTAAGACCATAAAGAGCTTTGTGCAATTTGTAAACATGATTAGGCTTTTTAGGATTCACAAATCCGGGAGGTTGTTTCACAAATACTTCCTCCTCAATTTCACCATTCTGAAAAGCACTTTTAATGTCCATTTGATAGAGAGTAATGTTATGGTGATTGGCATAAGCAAGAAGAATGCGAATGGACTCAAGTCTAGCAGCGGGGCATAGGTCTCACCATAGTCCATACCTTCGACTTGTGTGTAACCTTGTGCTACAAGGCGAGCTTTGTTGCGGATGACTTGTCCATCTTCATCTTGCTTGTTCCAAACACCCATTTGGTTCCAATGCGTTTTGGTCATCATTGGGCTTCTCTACCAAAGACCAAGCGTTGTTCCTCTCGAAGTTGTGCAGCTCTTCATGCATAGCGTTCACCCAATCCGGGTCTTCAAGCGCTTCTTCTACCTTCATAGGTTCAAGACTTGAAATAAATGAGTAATGCTCACAAAAGTTAGCTAAGCGAGTTTTAGGCGAGTGATTCTCCGGTCGATGTCATTCATCATTTGTTCCACAGGATGGTCTTTCTTGACTCTTTCTCGAACTCGGGATAGCTTTTGTCGTGGTCGTGGTTGAGCTTCCTCATCATCCTCATCTTCTTCTCCATCTGAGTTGTTGGTGTTGTCTTGAGGTGGTGGAGAAGGAGGTTGTGGTGGATCTTCTTGTCGCACTTCCTCATCTTGGTGAGTTCCACTTGTGGAAGCCTCCATGTTGCCTTGAGGTTCACCTTGCCGTGAGGTAGGGGCTCCACATATGTAGATGAGGTACTCTCCTTCACTTCCATGGGACGAATCTTTCCAATGGATAAATCTTGAATGGCTTCGATGGGTCCTTGTCTCCTACATCAATAGGCATTTGCTCTACTTGCGAGCCATTAGATTCATCAAACTTCACATCTACCGTCTCTTCAACCTTTGGGTGAAATTATTGTGAACACGGTAGGTGTGAGAGTTTGATCCATAACCGAGAAAAAGCCTTCATGAGTTTTAGGAGCAAACTTAGACCGACGATGCTTATCAAGAATATAGCACTTTGAACCAAAGACACGAAAATATCCCACTTGGGGTTTGTTACCCGTGAGGAGCTCGTATGAAGTCTTGCCGAGAAGCTTGTGAAGATAAAGTCTGTTGATGGCATGACAAGCTGTCTCAACGGCTTCACCCCAAAAGTGTTTTGGTGTCTTGTATTCATCAAGCATTGTCCTCGCCATCTCAATGAGCGTTCGGTTCTTCCTCTCAACAACCCCGTTTTGTTGAGGTGTGTACGTAGCTGAGAACTCATGTTGAATCCCTTCCTCATCGAGAAAAGAGTCCACATGGGCGTTCTTGAACTCCGTTCGTTGTCCTCCGAACCTTCTTGATCTTCACCTCAAATTGATTACGAGCCTTTCTAGCAAAGGTTTTGAAGATTTTCTGAACCTGCGATTTGTCATCAAGTAGAAATACCCACGTAAATCTGGAAAAGTCATCAACAATAACTAGACCAAAGGAGTTACCACCAAGGCTTTTGTAAGCATTGGGACCGAAGAGATCCATATGAAGAAGCTCAAGCGGTCTCCTTGTGGTCATGACATTCTTCACGGGATGACTTCCTCCAACTTGTTTTCTGCTTGACATGCCTTTGCGAGTCTATCTTTGTCAAAGAAAACATCTTTAACACCTAGAATGTGATCACCTTTGATTAGCTTATCTAAATTTAGCATACCAACATGTCCAAGCCTTCTATGCCAAAGCCAACCTTTAGCAGATTTAGCAATAAAGCAAGTTCTAGGTTGAGCTTTCTTAGTGAAATCGACAATGTATAGGTCACCTCTCTGAATGCCAAGAAAGACCATGTTATGATTGTCACTCTGAAAAACTTGGCAATCTACTTTGGTGAATAGCACATTGAATCCAAAGTCAGCTAATCTAGACACGAAAAGTAAATTGTATCCAAGTGATTCAACAAGCATGACATTTTTAATGGAGCTATCATGAGATATGGCCACCTTACCAAGGCCAAGTACCTTACCCTTGGAGTTGTCTCCAAAAGTCACATACTTGCGTGGACCATCGTTCTTTGCAAGCTCTCGAAACATGTCTTCATCTCCGGTCATGTGATCGGTGCATCCACTATCAAGAATCCATTCTTTGCCACGGATATGTAGTCTCTCATATTTGCCATTAGGCGAGACTCTTCATGATCTTGTCTAGCTCGGTGTCCGAATCGTCATCATGCTCATGCTCATCATCATATTGACCCATAGATAATTCATCATCAATACCTAGGTCAATTTGACAATGACTTGCATCAGTTTTATCAACGTGACAATAGTCATCAGAATGCAAAACAAGAGCATTTCTTATCCGAACATTGATAAAACCGGGATCACCCTTCTTTTTCATAAGATCACGAAGCTCAAAGAAGCATTTATCAAAGTTAGGATCTTTGGGGCGCAACATATCAAATTCAACTGTCTTGTATAGAATTTCATCAAGACCTCTCAACGAGTAGTCCGGATAAAGTTCTTCCAAGAACTTCCACATAGCATGGGCGCACTCAAAGTTAGTGACAAGCTCAAGCAAGTTATCAGGCAAACCTCTAATGATAAGATTGACAGTTCTAAGGTTACGAAGCAAATCAAGCTCTTCATCTACAGTAGGGTGCAAGGGGTCAAATGGTGGTGCATATGGGGTTTCAACATATTTGCGCAAGTTGTATATCTTAAAGATAGCAAGCATTTCAATCCTCCACGAGTTATAGGACACTCCATCAAGAATAGGCACTCTATGACTAACACTCCCAAGCGTGAACACGTCCATCTTCCTCCAATGGTGTGCAAACCAAAGCAATGGAGACCAATGCTCTGATACCAATTGTAGGATCGTTGAAGGCAAGAGTGTCTAGAGGGGGGGTGATTAGACAACTCGACAAGATAAAAGATTATGCCTTTTGATTAACATAAGTTCATAGCAAATTCACAATGAAGAACAAGTCAAGCATCATGCATACAAGTCGAGCAACATACTAAGCATGCAATTCTAGAGTATAGGGCAGCGGAAAGTAAATTGCATGAATAGTAAGGAGAGATTGTGAAGAGCAAGCGCAATTGGAACACGGAGATTTTTCTCGTGGTTCCGATAGGTGGTGCTATCGTCAATCACGTTGATGGAGACTTCAACCCACGGAGGGTAGCGGCTGCGTGAGTCCACGGAGGCTCCACCCACGAAGGGTCCACGAAGAAGCAACCTTGTCTATGCCATCATGGCTTCGTCCACGGAGGACTAGCCTTACTCGGGTAGATCTTCACGAAGTAGGCGATCTCCTTGCCCTTACAAACTCCTTGGTTCAACTCCACATCATGACGGAGGCTCCCAAGTGACACCTAACCAATCTAGGAGGCACCACCCTCCAAAAGGTAATAGATGGGGTTGGTGATGATGAACTCCTTGCTCTTGTGCTTCAAATGATAATCTCCCCAACACTCAACTCTCCTCACTGATTTGGCTGTGGTGGAGGAAGGATTGAGTGGAAAGCAACTTGGAAAGACTAGAAATCAAGTTTCATATGGTGGGAGTGGAGCAACTTGATCTCAACACAAGGGTAGGTAGTTTTCTTCTCGAAATGTAAGGTAGGAGTGGTAGTTCTTTCGATGGCTCTCTCCACGAATGAAGAGGAGGTGGAGGGTATTTATAGCCTCCACACAAAATCCAACCGTTACACACATTTGACCAATCTCGGTCGGACCGAAGTTGACAACTCGGTCGGACCGAAAGTTCAAATCTTGTGAGCGTTGGGATTTTCAGTGGGACCGAAAATACAATCTCGGTTAGTCCGATTCTTCCAAAGTCTAGGGTTTGCCAATTTCGGTGGGACCGACTTTCTCATCTCGGTGACACCGATTTGAGTCTGAAGGTTCTGAAGCTTGGCAACACCAATATCGGAATGACCGAGTTTGGAATCGGAAAATCCGAGATTCTTAGGGTTTGGCTATATGGTGAGGTGGTTCATCTCGGTGTGGTGAGTTTGGAATCGGTGGGACCGAGATTACTTATGGGTTCATGTTGGAATGAAAGATTGCTGATTGTTTGAGAGATAAATCACTAAGCACTTTAGAGCAACGGATCATCATCATAACCTCACCCCTTTTAATAGTATTGGCTTTCCTATGGACTCAATGTGATCTTGGATCACTAAACCAAAAATGGAGTCTTGAGCTTTTTGCCAATCCTTTCCTTAGCATCTTAGGGGTCCACCCTTCTAGTTCTCTTGCCATTGCCAGAGTGGTTGACTTTCCTGAAACATACTTGATAAAAGCATTAGTCCAACCACAAAGTATGTTGTCATTAATTACCAAAACCACCTAGGGAGCAAATGTGCTTTCACTTGCCGGTAACGAGATTGAACTAGGTATTGGATACCGACGATCGAATCTCGGGCAAGTAACATACCGATGACAAAGGGAACAACATATGTTGTTGTGCGGTTTGACCGATAAAGATCTTCGTAGAATATGTAGGAACCAATATGGGCATCCAGGTCCCGCTATTGGTTATTGACCGGAAACGTGTCTCGGTCATGTCTACATTGTTCTCGAACCGTAGGGTCCGCACGCTTAAGGTTTTGATGACAGTTTCATTATGAGTTTATGTATTTTGATGTACCAAAGGTTGTTCGGAGTCCCGGATGTGATCACGGACATGACGAGGAGTCTCGAAATGGTCGAGACATAAAGATTGATATATTGGACGGATATATTTGGACAGGAAAGGTTCGGGTGAGATTGAAATATCTGGGAGTTACGGGAGGTTACGGAACCCCGGTAAGTATATGGGCCTTATTGGGCCTTAGTGGAAGGAGTGAGAAGGAGCAAGGGAGGCGCCCCCAAGCCCAATCCGGGTGGGAGGGGGCGGCCCCCTTTCCTTCTCTCCTCCCCTCTTCCTTCCTTCTCCTACTCCTAATAGGAAAGGGGCCAAACCTACTTGGAGTAGGTTTGCCCCCCTATGGCGCCTCTCCTCCTAGGCGGCCTCCTCCTCCCTCCCTCCTTTATATCACGGGGCGGGGGCACCCTAGACACACAAGTTGATCATTGAGATCGTTCCTTAGCCATGTGCGGTGCCCCCCCACGATATTACACCTCGGTCATATTGTAGCGATTGCTTAAGCGAAGCCTGCGGCAGAGAACATCAAGATCGTCCTGCGCCATCGTCTTGTGGAACTCCTCCAGCGCCTCTCTTGGATCTGAGATCGGGTGCGTCATCGAGCTGTCTGCGTGTCAAGAACTTCGGAGGTGCGAATAACGGTGCTTGGATCGGTTGGACCGGAGGACATCGACTACTTCCTCTCGTTGCGTCAGCGCTTCCGCTTCGGTCTTGAGTGCGTGAGACAACACTCTCCCCTCTCGTTGCTATGCATCACCATGATCTTGCGTGTGCGTAGGAAAATTTTGAAATTACTACGTTCCCCAACATTCTTAGGGGCACAATCCGTTGAAGAGAACACCACAAGCTTGAGCATTGTATTGCAGCATCTTCAACTCTTCCGCGGTAGCTTCACGGTTCGGTTCTCTCCCATCAAAGAATTCACCTTGCAAGCTAATACACACAATAGCCCAAACGGCGGGGTTATGTCCAAGAATAGGCATTTTCATCTTATGCCTCCAACTAGCAAAATTAGTACCATCAAAGTAAGGACCTCTATGGTGGTAATTTCCCTCGCTAGACGCCATACTCTCCTAGGTTGTGAAACCAAGGATATGACCACCAAAAGCTAAGGAAATCAAAGCAAAAGGAGCCAAAGCTCTGATACCACTTGTAGGATCGAAAGTATGTCTAGGGGGGTGATTAGACTACTTGACCAAATAAAAATCTAGCCTTTTCCCAATTTTAGTTCTTGGCAGATTTTAGCAACTTAGCACAAGTCAAGCAATCAACCTACACATGCAATTCTAAGAGTATAGTAGCGGAATGTAAAACAATTGCATATGAAGGTAAAGGGAGGAGTTTGAGGAGGCAAACGCAATGTTGACACGAAGATTTTTTATCTGTGGTTCCGATAGGTGGTGCTATCGTACATCCACGTTGATGGAGACTTCAACCATGAAGGGTAACGGTTGCTCGAGTCCACGGAGTGCTCCACCCACGAAGGGTCCACAAAGAAGCAACCTTGTCTATCCCACCATGGCCGTCGCCCACGAAGGACTTGCCTCACTAGGGTAGATCTTCATGAAGTAGGCAATCTCCTTGCCCTTACAAACTCCTTGGTTCACTCCACAATCTTGTCGGAGGCTCCCAAGTGACACCTAGCCAATCTAGGAGACACCACTCTCCAAGAAATAACAAATGGTGTGTTGATGATGAACTCCTTGCTCTTGTCTTTCAAATGATAGTCTCCCCAACACTCAACTCTCTCTCACAGGATTTGGATTTGGTGGAAAGAAGATTTGAGTGGAAAGCAACTTTGGGAAGGCTAGAGGTCAAGATTTATGTGGTAGGAATGGAATATCTTGACCTCAACACAAGTGTAGGTGGTTCTCTCTCAGAAAATGTATGTTGGATGTGGAGGCATGTTCTGATGGCTCTCTCCATGAATGAAGAGTGGGTGGAGGGGTATATATAGCCTCCACACAAAATCTAACCGTTACACACAACTTATTAAACTCGGTAGGACCGAATCGTGAAACTCGGTCGGACCGATTTAGTAAATAATGTGACTGTTAGGAATTTCAGTGGGACCGACATGTCAACTCGGTGGGATCGATATGGTTAGGGTTAGGGCATAACGTAATCTCGGTGAGACCGATTACACAAAACTCGGTGAGACTAATTTTGGTAATAGACACACAGAGAGTTGGTCAGGCAAACTTGATGGGACTGAAACGTTACGAAAGGGAAACCGTGAGTTTGCATTGCAATCTCGATGGACCGATCGCTCATCTCGGTTTGACCGAAATGTTACGAAGGGAAACAGAGAGATTACAATCCCATCTCGATGAGACCGAGATCCCTATCGGTGAGACCGAAAAGACTAGGGTTTATGGCAGTGGCTATGTCAACTGAACTCGGTGGCGCCAGATAGAAAGTTTCGGTAGGGCCGAGTTTGACTTTTGGTTTGGGACATATGTGGATGTGAGAAGGTAGTCGAGGGATTTTGGAGAATATCACTAAGCACTTTGAGTAAGAAACTCATTAAGCAATACCTCACCCCCTCTTGATTGTATTGGCTTTTCCTATAGACTCAATGTGATCTTGGATCACTAAAATGAAAAATGTAGAGTCTTGTGCTTTGAGCTTGAGCCAATCCTTTTGTCCTTAGCATTTTGAGGGGTCCATGTTTCTCATTCATGCCATGCCAATCACTGAGCTTTCCTGAAATATTTATCTTGAAATAGCATTAGCTCAATGAGCTATATGTTGTTAGGAATTACCAAAACCACCCAGGGATAGTTGCACTTTCATTTGGTCCTCCAAAAGATTATTGGCCCATAATGTCAGTAACTCTTATGTATGATGATTGAGTGAGATATCCTTTTATCTCCAGGCATTTCTTTCATGTAGTGGATATACAAAATAAACTGTATGATCTAGACTGTAGGAGCAACTGCTGCTTGTGGGGCTGGTGCTTGCAGTTGTTGTTGCAACTATTCTTGAGGACGAGCTGAATGTATCTGAGAGAGGTCTTTGCTTCATTTTTTTTCTTTCGACGGGATAATGACTTGTCGTTTCAAAACACTTAGTATGTGATCTATCCATCAAATTATAATATAATAATTCAGCAAGATCCCTTTATTTGAACGAGCAAGAATCTATGGTGTGCTCCTGAGCTATGTTCCCCTTTTCAAAATGTTAGAAAGGCTATCTTAACTTAGTCCTTCCATAGAAATTGGTTTTGGCTATTAGGCTCATTTCATATCTGCATCACTTATTTGAACGACAATGAACACTCCACAACTAAACTCACATAAGAGGGTTGATAGATGATATCTTGTCTGCTCAGTGATTACCTAGAATACTGGACTTTCCACCAACTTACAAAAATATTTTTTGCAGGTATATTTCCTTTATCACTCCTCCAGCAGACATGAGTTCTCGTGGTAGGGTCTTTCATGCCGTCATGTTAGGAATTTATTATTGGATTGCATATGAGGTCCTTCTTCAGGTTTCCACTTGTTTCTTACTTAAGTTAGCTGTCCATTCTGGATTTAACGTGAGTATTGCCTTTGTATTCCATATGAAATTCTACTATTTGTTTTAGCTTCTGTAGTTTTCTATTCATTATCCCTAGACATTATCATGTGTGTGTCGATAGGCTTCGTGGATGGCGAGGTTTAATATCTCTTGCCTGTCGCCTTCTCTACCCTCGACATGTGGAAGGCCAATAAAAGCGGGGACGAGTCATGGATCCTGCTGGCGATGGCTACTGGTTGTAGACGAGATTTAAGCAGAGGAATCGCAAAAGATGTTCTCTTTCCAAGATTTTCATATCATATTTGTCGTGGGATCTGACTGCTTTACCATATTTTCCTGGTGTGGACGATGTTATAGAGTGAGCTACCATCACTTCACATTACTAACTGTAATCAATATATATGTGTTTATGCCATAAAAGATGGATATTTGTCGAAGCCATTGTCGTGTCATTTAATTACTTACAGATCAACTATATAATTTTGTTCGGATTGTAAAGTGGAAACGATAAAACCCTACAACTCCTGTGTGATTGTCATTTGATTATTTACTTCTTCAAGTAGTATGGATATGGTACTGCCAGGATATTAAGTATATTCATGAAGTTGTATAAACCACATTCTATGATTCACTGATTCACTTCTGTTATGCATATTTACTTTCCAGTTTTAGGACTGAAATCCATCCATTGTAATGAATTTGGTTGTATGGGCATTACCTATTTGACTTAGGCTTGCTTCATCACATATAGACTGCTTTTCTTTTCCCCACTGCTTGTATGACCTAAAACTATCATGTATATGAGGCAAAGTATTAGCAATGTTTCACATTTTCTTACTTGCAATATTGTGCTTGCCTATTCAGGTGTTCCAAGACCCAAATCATCGGAAAAACAACACATACAACACTTTTTTCTTTTGAACTTTGGTTACTCTTATACAAGCCCCGTTCATTTTGTTTATATAGTGGTTAGAATAGTAACCATATGTGCTTGCTCAATACTGATAAATGGAATATTTTCAAAGCATGTATGGTGTGGAGTGCATTACGCAATTTGGCATAACGGGAGATTACTGAAAATACACATTTTTTCAACATGACATGGTCTTGAAATGGGACTCTACTACCAAATTAAAATGTGTAGGTATATCTCATTGTAGATGACAAGTCTCTATTTTTTTTATTAAAGGGGGTTAAATTTGTTATCATATATGCTTGCCTGCTACTAAAACAACTAAAACATGGAATTTCTTTTCATGCTGAACATGGATTCAGTGGGTCTCTGCACCATTTGTTACCCAGCTGACGAACCGAGAAAGAAAGGAAGGGGATAGACAGTCTTCGCTCGCTCCGCCCCCTGACGCTTCTTATTTAGCTCCTCACGGGCCACATGTATCCTCTACGTGGGTTGGGCTAAGTAACATATGGGCTATCCTAATACCTCGTGATCCCTATATCTCCGTATATGCACAACAAAGACATGTTTTTTCTTAGGTTTCTTATCTTTTTCCCTTATTTTTGCAAGAAAAATATGCATGTCCAGGTTTCTCATCATGATAACCATGTTCCCAAACTTGCTAAAAAATACAACCATGCCAACATTACTCTCTCATCATAGTGCCCATATTTTCAAATTGAGCATATTCATATTATGCAAAGTTTCCCTTTTTCCCAGACTATTATTTAATAACGTAATAAACATGTTTAAAAAATAGCAAGATTTAGTTGAAGGTTCTTGCAGCATGAAACTATTTTCATCGACAACATGTCTTCAGCAGGTCTCTGCGCCATTTGGCACGACGGGTCAACTAGTATGGGAGTAAAGAGGACTTGATGCCTTATAATGCTATGGATGGGTTTTACCTTAATGATCTTTAGTAGTTGTGAATGCTTGCTAGAGTTCCAATCATAAGTGCATATGATCCAAGGAGAGAAAGTATGTTAGCTTATGTCTCTCCCTCATATAAAATTGCAATAATGATTACCGGCCTAGTTATCGATTGCCTAGGGACAAATAACTTTCTTGTGACAAAAAGCTCTCTATTAAAACTAACTTAGTTGTGTCTTCATCTAAACATCCCCTACTTTTTATTTACGTGCTCTTTATTATCTTGCAAATCTATCCAACAACACCTACAAAGTACTTCTAGATTCATACTTGTTCTAGGTAAAGCGAACGTTAAGCGTGCGTTGAGTTGTATCGGTGGTCGATAGAACTTGAGGGAATATTTGTTCTACCTTTAGCTCCTTGTTGGGTTCGACACTCTTACTTACCGAAAGAGGCTACAACTGATCCCCTATACTTGTGGGTTATCAGCGTCTAGCAAAGTTTCACGGCGTAGGTGGATTTTCATCATCATGTTGGTCGGCGATGAAATCCGTTCCTGGACACTCAACTTCATGGCCGGCGACTCAGCGTGGCTTCGCGAGGCCCCGCTAGACGTGGAAGCATTGCCCATCCGCGGTGCGACACACTTTCGCATCTTTGTATGGAGTCCTTCTCCAGCATCCCTCGGCTCTATATTGAGTGGCCGCTCGCCTGCCGACTACACGCCACCGCAAGCGCTCTGGATGCTCGCGGCTGCAACGCTGGATCAGGCACGTTGTGGCCCTTTAGTCTACGCTCCGCAGTGCAGCATGTGGCGTCTCTCGAGTCTGACGAGCCCGCCCTCTACCTCTCCAACGGGCTCCTCGACGACTCCTCCGATGAGTCCGAGTGCGAGAGCATCGAGTCGACTGCTGAAGTTCTCATGGCAGGCAACTCCGAGCATCGTGCGTCCCCCAGGGTACATGGAGCCCCGGGACAGTCGCACTGGCACTTCGCATGGGAACACCAAGGGTGGCAGCGAGGATAATCATTCCCCGTTCCTAAGCCATATGTCCCTCAAGCTCTCACTCAGGAGCAACGCGAGGAGCTCCGCCACAAGAACGGGCAGTTCCTGAACACCCTCATCACTGGGATGACTCTCGAGGCCCTGGCCATGGAGTCAACATGCTTGGCCACTCTGGACGAGCAGGGCCGCCTCGAGCGGCTTCAGAAAGAGCTATACGACCGCGCGCGCCGTCAACCCAGTTCCTAGTCGGCACAAGCACCGGCTTTTCCCGAGTGACCAGCCTCAGAAGTATCAGGTCCTTAGTACTCCGCTGCAAAATCTGGCGGCTACTCGGATCGCTGATTCCATACAGCCCTCCGGCTCCACCACCGGAGAGGGGATCCACCATATCCAAGCACTCCTGAAGATGGCGTTGTCGCAAAATGCAGCGGTGTCCCAATCCAGAGATCGCAATCACAATGTGTCGGTGCGAGCAAAGACCGTTTAGTCGGCCCATAGTCCACTCAGCTCTGGGAGGCATCGGACATCGTCCTCCTCGAGGGATCATTACGAAGATCGAAGGCGTGAGCGGATCGCATCTCCCCGGTGGCACGACGATTATTATCGCGCTCTGGTGCCCCCACCATGAGACGGCACGTACGGGCGCCAGCCCTACAATGACAGGCAGCCACGTGGCGGTGACCGAAGTCCGAGTCCTCCTCGTCATACAAGAGACGCCCGAGACCCACGGTTCAACGCGAGATCCGTTCTCGCTCAGAACCTGGTCGATAGGGGCCGAGCTTTTAGGGAGGGCCTAGATGCTGATGCATCGAGTGGTTCTGCATCCTCTGGTCCTGAGTGCTTCAGTTGGTACATTTGGGTTGTGGAGATTTCCAATAACTTCAGATTGGCCACGGGGATCAGCAAGTTCACCGGTGAGTCTAAGCCAGAAATCTACCTGGAGGATTACCGAGTGGTTGTCCAGATTGGCGACGACAATGGAGTGTGGCCATAAAGCACATGCCGTTAAAGCTAGAAGGCTCCGCGCAAGGGCTCGCAGAAGCAGAAGGAGGATTGGAAAGGAAAGAAGCAAGTCACACAGAAAAGTGCCATCCTCGATCAGCCCTGCCAGATCCGCACAAAGAAAGATGAGGAGGGCAAATTGATATTTCCCAAGCACACCACTCGGGAGTGTCAGCTCCTGAAGCAAGATGTGGAAGGATCCCTCCGGGGACAAGGACGAAGACGACACCGACGATGTGGGAAAGGGTACATTCGGGTATCCCAACATCGAAAAAGTCCTGATGATCTTCCCTGACGTCGAGAGCAGGAGCCGCCTCAAGGTTATAAATTGAGAGGTCAACATGGCAGTCCCATTTGTCACCAAATACCTCGACTGGGCCAAGATGTCCATCATGTTCGATCATTCGGATCACTCGGCCCACATACATAACCCTGGGCGGCAGGCTCTGGTGGTCGATCCGACTGTAGGCCGGTTCAGACTTCGCAAGGTCCTCATGGACGGCGGCAGCAGGCTGAACATCTTCTACACCGACACTGTCGGGGCGGCTCTCTGTGTCCTCGAGCACCTATGGGGCACGGGGGCCCCTTCTAGTCCGGCAAGGGAGCGGAGGGCGTGCGCACAGCAGATCGAGGTCGGGCGCACGGGGGAGACGGACGATTTTTACCCAGCTTCGGGGCTCTCCGGAGAGATAAAACCCTTACTGCTGCTTTGGTGCTTGTATTTGATTTTGCTCGAGCGTGCGAGCGTATGGTGGTGTTGCGTGTGTCGAATGGACCGAACCTCTTCTATGTGCGCATGGGCCTCCCTTTTATAGTCTGAAGGGGCATCCACGGTGGCAGCGTGGGAAGAGGGGTAGAAAGGTAAGCACGAGTTGGTACAACGATGACCAGCGATGTCCCCTACCTAACTCGGCGGCGGGGGACAAGGGCATTTAATGCCCGTCCGGTCGCCCCCACGATGCAAAGCGACCGTTAGGTGAGCCACGGTTGCCACGATGGCGTCTCTGTCGACTCCGCTTGCCACCTTGCTCGCGATGGCTCGCATAACGCCTCGCCACGTGCCCCTGGGATGGCCCTGGGGTGACACGCTGCTGGATGCGCTGGATTTTGGGTGGCCGCCTTGCCGCGGCAAGTGCCTTGCCGCGGCCCCTCTCTTGTCGTGCCGGCAAGCTTGCCGGCCGTCGGGCCTTGCCGGGACGCGCGGGGCGCCGCGGCAAGTCTTCAGGAAATGCCTCGGTTGGCCTTCCCGGCAAGCTCCTCTTGCCGGGGCCTTTGTTTTCTTGGTTAATACTTTGTCCTTGAATGGTAGTAATAGGAAATGACGGAGGGTCTTGGCGTGCGTCCGGCAAGCCTTGCCGCGGGGTGCTACGACCGCCCGTGCACAAGTTCGGGGTACTAAGGTACCCCTACTTTAGTACACCGACAGGAGCCCCCGGGCCTGGGCCATACATGGTGCCGAACATTGTTGGGTCAGGCCCAAAACGGTGCTCGGGCGCGCGCGGCCTGGGTCCACGCAAAATTGGACTCCGTGTCCACCGCGCCCTCCCGCAACGGCACGCGTCGATTGCGGCGTCGTGGGAGGCGTGGGTGGTGTGTGTGATTTTCAAAGCGTTCACCCTCGTGACTATGGGTCAGGGTAAGGTCACTTCATCCATCGCCTCGGCTTCGCCTCCCCGCCACGCGGCTCCCATGCGCGTGGAGTCATGGGCGGCGAAGGTGGGAAACCGAGCCGTTACGGGCGGAGATGGTGGGCCGGCCCTGTTCCTCTGCCCTCCCCGCGCTCTGATTGGTTGAGCAGGGCGACCGAGCCCCCACCTCGCTCCTTTAAAAAGGGCGGAAGGGGAGTGCAAATATCCCACACTTCCCCCTCTTCTTCTTTCTTCGTCTTCTGCTATTCTTCCTCCCATCTGCCATGGAGGGAGGGAACCCTGGTCCTTCGTCGGTGGCGGCAAGGGTGGCCACCAGGCAGCGCCCCCTTATCCCGCGCTGTGGCGCGAGCCAGCCACGAGGGAAGGGAGGCGCGAGGCCGGGGCAGATCGAGGGCAGCGGTCGGAGCGCTCGGGGAGGAGGCGGCCGGGGCGGTGCGCCACCTCCGTCTCCGCCGGCAGCTCCTCCCCTCGAGGTGGTCCACACCGGGGACGACCCCTGGGAGTTCCTCGTCAAACTGCGTCGGGCACCTCGTCGACGCCTCCGGCTTCCGGCCCCGTTTGCGAGCGCGATGGAACCGGACCCGCCCGAGATGTTGGAGTTGCGCATGAGGGGCTGCGGGATCAGCGGCACTCGAGTTAGTGTCGTATCCCCAGCCCCCGGCGTGATGTACTTCGATCGAGGGTGGAAGACGTTCGCCCGCATTTACAGCTTGACGGCGGGGTTTACCCTCCATTTTAAGTTAATGGAGGGTGACCTTCTTCCGTCAAGGTCTTGAGACTCCGGCACCGGGCGAGATCTGCGTGGACAGCTCCTCCGATGTGAAGCCCCTCCTCGGCGAGAGTGCGAGGAGGGAGGCGGCAGCGACGACGAGGAGGCGGGTCCGACTAGGCGTCGGCCGTCGCCTCATGGCGCCACCAGCGACCCCATCATCCGGTCGCCGACCTTGAACTCCCCGGGCCGTCTCCTTGGGCGGTTTGGCGTGGGGAGGCTGCGGAAGAGGAAGAGGGTGGCGGCAAGGCCGTCAAGTCGAATCTGAGGGCGTCGCCCTCGACAGCGTCTTGACGTCCTGCCGCCCGTCTTGAGCTCTGCCTCCGCGCCTCCGTCTCCGCCAAGCTCTGGCGGCCCGGGAAGTTCTCTTGGTGTCTTCGGCACCGTAGCTCACCTAAGCGCCCTTTTGCCCTCCCGTGAGCCTCTCTTGCGGGGCCTCATGACCTACCTCTGAAGAGAAAGCAGGAGAGGGATTACGGGCATCTTATCTTTTAATTTGTAAGCCTTGGGCCTTAGCTGCATTTAAAATCTGTAATCCTCTCTATCATGTTTTCAACCTCTATGGACTTGTACTAAATTGGGATGTTTTTAATGAAAGCGGGGAATGCTTTTGGATTATGTCCTTTACTTGATTTTGTGCCTTGTGCGTTTTACCCTCGCTTCTAGGAACTTGCGCGCTAACACACTTGCTGAGTCGCGGAACATCGGCAGCTTCTTGGCGGTGTTGTTTCGGCAAGAAACCTTGTCGGGCCGATTGCAGCGCTTGTATTGTTGAGCGGACTCGGAAACAAATCAAGGGCGCAACTTGGCCGCGACTCGGCCCCTCCGCGCACGGGGTTTTTCGTACAAGGCACACCCATTCAAAGATGCGGCCTCGCTTTCCCAAGTCCATAAGAGTATGCATGATGAGGGATAAAAAAAACTTATCTGATACTGCAGCCCCCGGCGACTCTAGCTCGCCGGGGATGAATCTTGGCATTTGCAGCCCCCGGCAACTCTAGCTCCGCCGAGACCTAGGTGCCGGTGCGCCTTTCCTTGCCCTTGTCACTGACGCTGCGGCCTCCGGGGATCCTGGCCTGCCGCGAAGGAACTTTGGTACTTGCAGCCCCAAATGGCCCGGTTTGCGGGGCCCTAGCCATGATCGCCCTACAGTTTTCCTTGTCGCTGTTATTATAGTCATGAAAATCACTGAGACAGCGCCGTAATAAGTTACTCTTTCGTGGCGTGACTATTTAGGTTGGGCAACGTAATGCCATGCTTTGCCCTTCGTATGTTTACACTCTACGCTTTTTAGGGGACTTGCCGGTGCATACACACTTCTTTGAGTCACGGAACATCGACAGCCATTGGCGGTGTTGCCTCCGGCAAGAAACCTCGTCGGGCTAGTTGCAACGCACTTTCATTGTCGAGTGGACTCGGAAACAGATCAAGGGTGCAATTTAGCCGTGAGTTAGCTCCTTCTGCGCATAAGTTTTTCATACGAAGGACATCCCACGGCAAGGCTTGCTACGCTACGCCCTCTACTCCATTACATCCCTTGTACATTTTTTTTACCCTACGCTTCTAGGGAACTTGCCGGTGCTAACACACTTGCTGAGTCACGAAACATCGGCAGCTTCTTTGGCGGTGTTGTTTCCGGCAAGAAACCTTCTCGGGCCAGTTGCAGCGCACTTGTATTGTTGAGCGGACTCGGAAACAATAGCAAGGATGCAACTTAACCACGAGTTGGTTCCTCCGCGCACAGGTTTTACGTACAAGGGACGAACGTTCGAGGAATATAACATAAAAGCTTAGAACTAAAAAGTGCTCTTTATTCAAGCTTGGGCGACTTAGCTTTTCCGTCTTCCGTGATCCGGCGAGGTCGCACTTCTCCCTTGACTTCCTCCCTTGTATGTTTTCGCCCTCACGCTTTCAGGGAACCCGCCGGCGCAAACACACTTGCTGAGTGCGAGACATCAGCAGCCCGCTGGCGGTGTTGCTTCCGGCATGAAGAACTCGTCGGGCTAGTTGCAGCGCACTTTCATCGTTGAGCGGACTCGAAACAGATCAAGGGTGCAACCTAGCCACGATTCAACCCTTCTGCGCACAGGTTCTTCATACAAGGTACGGATTCTCAAGGAATACAATTCAAAAGCTTCAGCTGGGCGCTTTCTTAGCCCTCTTGGCGGTGGAGCTCGATGGCGCATCCTCGGCGGCAGCCGCTGCACTCGAGAGGCGTGCTTGCGGGCGAGCACGAGCTGTCCTTGCCGGGCTTAGTCTTTGGTAGATCTGCCTTTGTCTTCTTACACTTGCCGGTGGAGCTCGATGGTGCGTCCTCGACGGCAGTGCGGCACTCCGGGGAGGTGCGTTTGCCGGAGTGGGCATCAGAGCTGCTCTTGCCGGACTTGACTTTCTTCTTCCCCCGGGGAGCTTCAACGGCAAGTGGCTTGCACTCTGCCGCGGCTGCTGCTTCCCGGTAGATCTTGTCGGTGCAGATAAGTGCATCCTCCTTGTCGCCTTGGGCGGAGATGACATAACGGACCAGCATCTTGAGCACGTTATGCAGCGTAATGAGAGGCTGCCATGAACTTGGCAAGCGCTGGTCGGCGAGTATCCCATTGTAGGGTAATGGGATATCAACAACATCGAATGTGACCCTTTACGTCACGAAGTTCAGCTTGCTGCCAAATGTTACCGACAGCGTGATCTTCCCCTTGGGCTTGCTCCTTCCGGTTTATCCTTGAAAGGTACCGGTTTCTTGAGCTCGCTGTCGGGGATCTGGAGCTTCTTGAGCATTGTGGAGAAATCAGGTTCGAGGCCGGCCCGTCGTCAACCAACATCTTCGTGACCTTGAGGTTGCGGATTGTTGGTGAGACCAACATCGGCAAGCACCGAGCGATGATCGATCGGTGGTCTTCAACGTCGAAGATGATGGGCGTGCTGGACCACTTCAAAGGCTTGCGCGCCTCGACGGACGGCTCTGCTGCATTCACCTCTCGCACCTACTGCTTGAGTTGGCGGTGCGAGGTGTGCGAAGATCTTGCCGCCGTCGGCGCTTCAACACCTCTGTCGCCTTCTGAAACTCTTGGTCATAAGTCTCATCTTCCTCCATCTCATCATCCTCATCCTCATCTTCGTCCTTGTCGCGGCCGCGGGGAGGCCTATCTCCTTGCCGCGGCTTGGCCTTGCCGCGGTGCCCTCCCCGGGCGGGAAGCTTTTTGCCGGATCCTCCGCCACCTCCCTGGGCTCTCTCCTTATCGCGGCGCTCGTATTCAGCTTTCTGTAGCTCCACCATCTGCTCGACTTTCTTGCAGGTTTGGAGATCATGGCCCTTGGTGCGGTGAATCTTGCAGTACCGCTTGCCGGAGCCATCCTGCTTGTCGGCGGCTACCACGGCCTCGCCGGGGTCATCGGCTTTGGCCTTGTCGGAGCCGCTTCCATTGCCGGAATGCTCAACAGCTAGTACATCCTTAGCCTTTCTCTTCGTGTTGTTCCGCCTCCGGTTCTTCCTTGCCGGGGCGGTATCCTCACTGTGATCCTTCTGCTCCTGCAACCTCTCCGGGGATTTTCCTCCCCTCCTCAGCTCGTGCACACTTGTCGGCCAGAGCATAGAGCTCGCTGACGTCTCTGATCTTGCACATCGCCATCTCCTCCCTCATCCTGCGATTCGCGACGCGTTCGATGGAGCAGCGCTAATAACCGCGGCGGTGGACGTCTGGATGTTGCGCTGCACTGGCTGAATCTCTGTATGTACTTGCGCAGGGCTCTCCTCCTTCTAGGCGAGCAAGTGGAGGTCACTCTCCTGGCCATGAGGCTTGTGGCCACACGTGAAGGCGCCGACAAACCGATGGCACAGTCCGCCCATGAAGAGATGGAACTGTCCGGCAAGTGCATGAGCCAAGATCGGCGTTGGGCTTGAGCACCGGTGAAGTAGTTGGCGAGATCTTCTCGTCGCGCCCCGGCCTGCACGCGATGGTGTAGATCTTGAGAACTCCGATGGATGTATCACGCCATCGTACTTCTCGAACGCGTCGGCAAAGTTCTTGGTTTTGGGCCTTTGGACTTGCCGCAGCTCGCGGGTGAGCGCAGGGCAACCTGCAGCGTCTGACAAGTCGCTTGGTTCCCCGATGCATGCATATCGGCGAGTGGGCCCAGCGCGCTGGTCGGATTGACGTCGCGCTTCCCTTCTGCGCTCGATGCGAGTGCGAGCGTCTTCGTGTCGTCATTCTTGGAGAACGTGGCGTTGATCATGGCGAGTTTGCGGGTCCGACGACGCGGTGGAGTCGCCGTCGGGGTTGGTCCGATGAGCCGGCGATCTTGGCCTTCGGGGCTGGGAGTGTACGGAGGTGGCACCTCCAGCGGTCTTGTCGGCGTCGGCTTGCGCCTGGGCGCTTTGCGAGGCCTTGATGCGCTTCGGTTGCGGGGCTTATGCGCCGTTAAGCGAAGCGATGAGACGATATATGGTCATCCTCCGATCGTCGATCTTGTGCGGCACCGGAGGGTAGTCTAAAGCGGTGGGCTCGGGCGGCGCTTCCTCTCTGTCTTAGGTGGCGGTGGCGGCAAGCGGCGCGAGCAGGATGTGCTCGGACTCCCAAGCTGGATTGGGAGGTGCAACACCGCGTCCGGCGACCGTACCTCGCTTCGCACCGGCATCTTGGCGTGCATCTTGACCTCGGCGTCCGCGACCCACCAGCAGCCTTGTTCCAGCGAGCACGGTGCTAGGAGCACCGGGCGTTGTCGACCTTGCACCTCACCGGGAAGGGTGCGGTGTCTGCGGGTCGCCCGGCGCTTGCGGGGCCTTGTTTTTGGACTGGTGACGGCGTGAGTCCCACCGTCGGCGCCCGCTCCTCCGCCGGCGTCCACTCCACCGCCCGTTGGCTCCGATGGTGGTGGCGGAATCGATGTAGACGGAGCGGCCACCTCCGAGGGCTTCTTCTTTGGTGGCATGTTGATGAAGGTGTTGATGCAGCGCGCGCGGGGACCGGATCAGATGCTCACGACCTCGACGCGCTCCCCTACCTGGCGTGCCAAAGATGTCGGGGCGGCTCTCTGTGGCCTCGAGCACCTATGGGGCACGGGGCCCCTTCTAGTCCGGCAAGGGAGCGGAGGGCGTGCGCAGAGCGGATCGAGGTCGGTAGCCTGGGGGAGGCGGCGATTTTACCCAGCTTCGGGGCTCTCCGGAGAGATAAAACCCCTACTGCTGCTTTGGTGCTTGTATTTGATTTTGCTCGAGCGTGCGAGCGTATGGTGGTGTTGCGTGTGTCGAATGGACCGAACCTCTTCTATGTGCGCATGGGCCTCCCTTTTATAGTCTGAAGGGGGCATCCACAGGTGACAGCATAGGAAGAGGGGGTAGAAAGGTAAAAACGCAGGTTGGTACAACAGTGACCAACAGTGTCCCTACCTAACTCGACGGCGGGGACAAGGGCATTTAATGCCCGTCCGGTCGCCCCAACAGTGCAAAGAAACAACCGTTAGGTGAGCCACCGGTTGCCACGATGGCGTCTCTGTCAGCTCCGCTTGCCACCTTGCTCCGCATGGCTGCGCAACGCCTCGCCACGTGCCCCTGGGATGGCCCTGGGGTGACACGCCGCTGGATGCGCTGTATTTTGGGTGGCCGCCTTTTCGCGGCAAGTGCCTTGCCGCGGCCCCTCTCTTGTCGTGCCGGCAAGCTTCCCGGCCGTCGGGCCTTGCCGGGACGCGCGGGGCGCCGCGACAAGTCTTCAGGAAATGCCTCGGTTGGCCTTCCCAGCAAGCTCCTCTTGCCGGGGCCTTTGTTTTCTTGGTTAATACTTTGTTCTTGAATGGTAGTAATAGGAAATGACGGAGGGTCTTGGCGTGCGTCCGGCAAGCCTTGCCGCAGGGTGCTACGACCGCCCGTGCACAAGTTCGGGGTACTAAGGTACCCCTACTTTAGTACACCGACAGACACTCTGAGGCGATGAGCATTCTGATGTCCCGACTCAAGAAAAGCAACATGCAGTTCCACGGGGTAATCCCCGGGAAGAAGGCCAAGTCACTCGGGCAAATTGCCCTCGACGTCGTATTCTGCGAAGATTGGAGCTTTAGGAAGGAACGACTGACTTTCGAAGTGGTAGACTTCCGGAGTGCTCACCATGCCATCCTGGGTAGGCCAGCCTACGCATGTTTCATGGCCCCGACCATGTTATGTGTATCTTAAACTTAAGATGCTAGGGGCAAATGGTGTGATCACTATCACAGGCAATCGGAAGCTAGCTGAGGAGTGCCTCTAGAAGGGTTCCTAGATAGCTGATGAGCTGATGGCGTGATACGTCCATTTTGCATCATGTTTTCCTACTATTATTTATGTTTTTTTATTGTATAATAATGCTTTTTGGAGTAATTATAATGCCTTTTCTCTCACAATATGCAAGGTATGCACAAAGGGGGAGAATTCTGGCAGCTGGAAATCCGGACCTGAAAAAGCTACGTCAAGCTACCTATTCTGCACAACTCCAAATGAGTTGAAACTTCCCGAGGATTTTTATGGAGTATTTAGTAAATATTGGAGCAAATAAGTACCAGAGGGGGGCCACCAGGTGGGCACAACCCACCTGGGCGTGCCAGGAGGCCCAGGCGTGCCCTGGTGGGTGCGGCCCACCTCCGGTGCCCCTCTTATAGTATATAAGTCATTCTGACCTAGAAAAAAAATGAGGAGAGGACTTTCGGGAAGAAGCGCCACCGCGTCGAGGCGGAACTTGGGCAGGAGAACTTTTGCCCTCCGACGGAGCGATTCCGCTGGGGAACTTCCCTCCTGGAGGGGGAAATCATCGTCATCATCAATACCAACAACTCTCCCATCTTGGGGAGGGCTATCTTCATCAACATCTTCAACAGCACCAACTCCTCTCAGACCCTAGTTCATCTCTTGTGTTCAATCTTTGTACCGGAACTATAGATTGGTGCTTGTGGGTGACTAGTAGTGTTGATTACATCTTGTAGTTGATTACTATATGGTTTATTTGGTGGAAGATTATATGTTCAGATCCATTATGCTATTTAATACCCCTATGATCTTGAGCATGATTATCATTTGTGAGTAGTTACTTTTGTTCTTGAGGTCATGGGAGAAATCATGTTGCAAGTAATCATGTGAACTTGATATGTGTTCGATATTTTGATGATATATATGTTGTCATTCTCTTAGTGATGTCATATGAACGTCGACTACATGACACTTCACCATATTTGGGCCTAAGGGAATGCATTATGGAGTAGTTATTAGATGGTGGGTTGCGAGAGTGACAGAAGCTTAAACCCTAGTCTATGCGCTATTCCGTAAGGGACCGATTGGATCCAAAAGTTTAATGCCATGGTTAGAATTTATTCTTAATAATTTTCTCGTAGTTGCAGATGCTTGCGAGAGGGTTAATCATAAGTAGGAGGTTTGTTCAAGTAAGAACATCACCTAAGCACCGGTCCACCCACATATCAAATTATCAAAGTACTGAACACGAATTAAGCCAATATGATGAAAGTGACTAGATAAAATTCCCGTGTACCCTCAAGAACACCGTGCTTATCATAAGAGACTGTTTTGGCCTGTCCTTTGCCTCGAAAGGATATGGCTACCTTGCTGCACTTTTGTTACTACCATCGTTACTTGCTCGTTACAAATTATCTTGCTATCAAACTACTCCGCTACTTACAATTTCAGCACTTGCAGACATTACCTTGCTCAAAACTACTTGTCATTTCCTTCTGCTCCTCGTTGGGTTCGACACTCTTACTTATCGAAAAGGCTACAATTGACCCCATGTACTGTGGGTCATCATGGCGCTAGCCGAGTTTGATGAATACAAGGCAGTGGATTCGAGTGATTTGCTGAAGTCCAAGAAGGTGACTATGAAATCCGCTTTCTAGTCGGCCAGAGAGACGAAGCCAATGCACATTCTTCCCGAGGATCTGAATGCCACCCCAACCAACATCTCCACCACCCTCGACAACAAATAGGAAGGCGAGCTCATCCAGTTCCTCCGAGAGAACTAGGACATCTTCGCATGGAAGCCTTCTAACATGTCGGGTGTGCATAGGGGACTGGCTGAGCATAGACTCCGTGTCGACCCAAAGATGAAGCCTGTCAAAGAGCACCTTCGACGCTCTTCTATAGAGAAGCGCAAGGTGATCGGCGAGGAGATAGCGCGGCTCCTGGCCGCCGAGTTCATCTGAGAGATGTACCACTCCGACTGTCTCGCCAACATCGTCATGGTGCCGAAGAAGAATAACTCTATCTGGATGTGCATCGACTTCAAGCACATTAATCAGGCCTACCCAAAAGATCATTTTCCTCTCCCCTGCATAGACCAGATAGTAGATTCTACTACCAGGTGCAAGCGCCTCTCGTTTCTGGACACGTACTCCGGGTACCACCAAATCCGAATGTATGGTCCAGATGAAATAAAAACAACATTCATCACCTCATTTGGGTATTTTTGCTATATCACTATGCCATTCAGAATGAAAAATGCCGGAGCTACATTCCAGCGAATGATTCAGAAATGCTTGCAAAAGCAAGTCAGTCAGAATGTGGAGGCCTACATGGATGACATCGTGGTCAAGTCTAGGAAAGGTTTCGACCTCCTGACAGACCTCGTCGAGACCTTCGCAAACTTGTACCTCTTTGGCATAAAACTCAATCCGGCTAAATGCACCTTCGGGGTTCCGGCTGGCAATTTACTCGGTTTCCTCGTTTTTGATACGTCTCCAATGTATCTATAATTTTTTATTGTTCCATGCTATTATATTATCCATCTCGGATGTTTTATATGCATTATTATGCTATTTTATATCATTTTTTGGGACTAACCTATTAACCTAGTGCCTAGTGCCAGTTGTTGTTTTCCCCCTTGTTTTTGTCTTTTACAGAAAATCAATACCAAACAGAGTCTAAACGGAACGAAACTTTTTGACGATTTTTTTGGACAAGAAGACACGCATGAAGCTTTGAGAGGAGGCCAGAAGACCCACAAGTGGCCACAAGCTCACCAAGCGCACCCTATGAGCTTGTGGCCCCCCTGGGACTCCTCCAACCCTAACCTCAGCTGCATAAATACCCAAACATTCCCCGTATACCAGAGGGCACACCAAACATTTCCACCGTTGCAAGTTTTTGTCCTCATGAGATCCCATCTGGAGACTTGTTCCGGTACTTTGCCGAAAGGGATTCAATAACGGAGGGCCTCTACATCAACCTTGTTGCCCTTCCGATGATGTGTGAGTAGTTTACCACAGACCTACGGGTCCATAGCTAGTAGCTAGATGGCTTCTTCTCACTCTTTGATCTTTAATACAATGTTCTCCTTGATGTTCTTGGAGATCTATTAGATGTAATCTTCTTTTGCGGTGCGTCTGTTGAGATCCGATGAATTGCAAGTTTATGATCAGATTATGTATGAATATTATTTGAGTCTTCTCTAAGCTCTTTTATGCATGACTGAGATAGCTTTGTATTTTTCTCTAATCTATTGATTTGATTTGGCCAACTAGATTGATCTTTCTTGCAATGGGAGTTCAATCTTGCGGTGTCCTCACCTAGTGACAGAAGGGGTAGCGAGGCATGTATTTGTATTGTTGCCATTAAGGATATAAGGATTGGGGTTTATTTATATTGATTGGATCTATCCCTCTACATAATGTCATCTTACTTAAGGCGTTACTCCGTTCTTGTTAACTTATTACACTAGATGCATGCTGGATAGCGGTCGATGTGTGGAGTAATAGTAGTAGATGCATGCAAGAGTCGGTCTACTTGTCACGGATGTGATGCAGATATTCATGATCATTGCCTTAGATGTCGTCATAATTATCTGTTTTTAATCAATTGCTCAACAGTAATTTGTTTACCCACCGTATGCATTCTTTCAAGAGAGAAGCCTCTAGTGAAAGAACAAGGTAAATAAATTACAACATAAAGTGTGAAATACCTTGGTGTAATTTATTTACCTTTACTTTATTTCACACTTTTATTTATCTTCTATACCTATCTCTATCAGATCTAATCCTTGCAGGTGACGGTGAAGGGATTGACAACCCCTTTTTCGCTTTGGGTGCATGTATTTGTTTGTTTATGCAGGTGCTATCATTGGAGACTTGTGTGTTCTTCCTACTGGATTGATACCTTGGTTCTTAACTGAGGGAAATACTTATCTCTACTTTGCTACATCATCCTTTCCTCTTCAAGGGAAAAACCAACGCAAGCTCAAGAAGTAGCAGGAAGAATTTCTAGCACCGTTGTCGGGGAGGTTCTACATCAAGCCTACCAAGTACCTATCATAAACATCTCTTGCATTTACATTATTTGCCATTTGCTCTTGTTTTCCTCTCCCCCACTTCTAAAACGTTTTTTTGTTTGTGTTTATGTCCTACTTAGTTTGTTTGCTTGTTTGCTTAGCATAATTGTATGTTTATTACAAATCAGAAAGCAAAATTTTTATGGATCCTCATACACTTGCTAATATTTTTAAAAGATCCAATTATGATATACCAATTGCTAGTGAGTTGAGTGCACTAGATTGTCTTTATGAAGTTTTGCTTGAAATTCATGAATCTGGAAATTGTGATGAAGTGAAGAAATTTATAAAGTGATTCACGATAGCTCCTTTAATGAAAAGCATGATTGCAATGATGTTATTATAAACTCTATCAATGTCAACTGTATTTACAATATGCAAAACCCCAAGCTTTGGGATGCTAATTTTGCTATGTCCACTACTTATTGTAATGATCATGATTGGGGTGATGCATCTTACGATCTTGAAAATTTGTTTAAGCCTCTTGGTGAATATGATATTGATAATAATGTTTGGAATAATATTGAAAGTGGGTTTGAAAGAGTGTCAACTTTAGGTGATAATGATCCCACTACTTTGGAGATTGATCAATCTTATAAAATTCTTGATAAAAGTGTGATTGGAGAAGTCATGACTTTATTTTATGATAATCCCACTATTTTGGAAGAGTACCAACTTTGCATCATGTGGAACAATTAGAGAATATGTTATGTGATAGCTATATTGTTGAATTGAATGTGATCCCACATGCAATTATTAAGAGAGGAAAATATGGTTGTAGAAATCTTCATGTTACTAAATTACCTCTCTTCATGTTGAGATTGCGATCGTTTCTTTTTTCTTCCTTGCATATACTCAATATTGCTATTGTTCATAATTTGTTTCGCTATAAAATGCCTATGCGTAGGAAGTATGTTAGACTAAAATGTGATTTTTCACATGCTATATGATGCTCTCTTTGTGCTTCAATTCTTATCTTCCATGGGAGCGTCATTAAAATTATCAATGCCTAGCTAAAAGACTTTAAAGAAAAGCACTTATTGGGAGACAACCCTATATTTTTCTTTTCTGTTTTTATGTGTATATGCAATTATACCTCTATTATGATTGTGTTTTAGTATTTTAATTAGTGTTTGTGCCAAGTAAGACCTTTGGGATGGTTTGGAAGATTGTTGACTTGATTATGTGAGAAAACAAAAAAAATTGCGCCTAGTAACCGAATTGATCTGATCCGCTGGAGCGACAAAAAATTGTGATTTTTCCACTTCATTGATATGTAAATTTCCCATGTTTTCCTAATTTTTCAGAATTTTTGGAGTTACAGAATTTCGATTAAAGTCCAGATTACTACAAACTGTTGTGTTTTGACATATTCTGTTTTCATTGTGTTGTTTGCTTATTTTGATGAATCTATGGGTAGTATCGGGGGGTATGAACCATGGAGGCGCATACGTGGGCGGGCAGGGGCCCCCACTACTTCTTCATTCAG